>JABASP010000055.1:0-100757 GCA_019776565.1 Sminthurinus signatus | reverse complement strand
GCTATGTATACACTATACATAAAAATTGCTAATAATAATTATCATACAGTTTTTCATTTCTATTTGAATGAAACAAACAAATTCACAATTCACAGAGACATTGAAAGGAAAAAAGAATTCCCATTCTAAAATTATTCTGAAATGGGCGAGGCTAAAAATATGCTGGAATGAAAAAGTAAACATGAAAAATCCGTGTAGAGTGTAGATAATATACATACAGTTTTGTTTTTGTAGAAACCAAAAAAACTGTTGATGGCAGATGATTGTGTAGGTATTTGCTGACAGGTTTGCAATTTTACTTTGACGTCCCTTCTTGCATGCAAGATTGGACATTGGTCTTTTGTCTTGTGTACCTTGTGTCTTGTGTTTCATCTTCATGTTTTCATGTTTCATCTTTAATAATATGAAACATCTCTTAAAACGATAGTACATTTAATTACGTAACAAAAGAGAACCTACTTTATATTATGTACATTGATAATAGATAATAGATAATAGGAAGCTTATTACAACGTATCAGTGATTTACATGTTTTTAATCTAGTATCCCAAAATCAAAGATGAATCGCACTTTATTGTTTCACATTTAGTGATATGAATCGAGCATATTCAATGCATAGTATAATATAAAATGTAATATGTACGTAATATATGCATTGTTTGTGTTGAGTGTGCCGGTGAGAATACAAATGTCTAATAAATCATACATATCTTACACAGTACACAGAGAACCATATGAATCCTGTGAAACTGATACGTGTTTGGACTTTATTTTGTACATTGCACGTTGTGTATTTTGTATTGTGTTTTAGTATGCCACAGTTTACAAGACAAAAGTGAAGTGATACAAGCATGATGCTTGTAATACGTAATTGATTAATTCATTTAGTTGTACCCAGATCACATTTTAGAGACATTCAACTACGTACACATATATATCTAATAGATACACCTATGTTTTTATTATATTACAAGATCCTGTACACTGTACACATTGTGAATTGTGAGATACATGACGGTGATTCCTTATTAGATGATGACTTGTAAATTATCCATTGTCTTTTCTATCATTTGTATCTATTACGAGATTTATCCATAGAATAATTAATATGCATAAAAAATCCCATGTTTCTCAGTTGGCATTCCACTGTTTTTGTTTGCCGGTTTTTTTTTCAATCTTTTCCACTTTATTATATACTTTGTAGTTACCTAGATCTTGACATTGTTCGTTATTTGCTGTTTTTTTACTTGAACTTGATCTGTTATGTTTTTCAAAGTTGAAATATCATCATGTTTGAAAATTGAGACTCTAGACTCTGGAGATTTTGAATTTGGAATATTTTAAGATATGATGCACTTTTTTGTGTTCAAAGTTCAAATATAGCAGACGTAGCAGTTTTTTTTATTTTTCTTCACAATCTCCTAGAAAATTCACAGTCACAAGACAAAACATAACTGCGTAACTTGGGTAAGCTGTAAGCTGAAAATAGCGTGACTACTTTCAGAAAAAAAATACGAAATGCTCAATAAAATTGAATGATTTTACATTGGATTTCCTATATTATGGTTAATGGTTATTGTCATAAATCGAAAATTTACCCTTGTATTGATTTTTTCCATATACCGAAATTTGAGACACTATTTTTTTACGTTGTACACAGGAACGGAGTAAATAAGGACATGATTTGAGGATCATAAATGTTAGGAATACACGCAACTTTCTTGTTGGCACTTTTGAAATTGTGCATAATATAATTTGTACATACATGTACATATACTATTTTTATACGAATTTACCTCCTAAAATACAAGTAGTAATCGGGAAAACATGGGAAACGGGAAATGGAAAGTGGTCTACTTTTAACATATTTTTATGGTTTATGACATTTGCTTAGATACCTACTTGCATTTTTGCATAAACAATACGTCATAATATGCGTAATACGAGTATAAGAAAGATGTGAGACAGGAGACAGGTCATAAATTTGATCCTCATCTCCATCATTAAATTCATTAAATTAACAACAAAATTTCCGTTTCATAGCAGGTCGTAAACTATAAACTAGAAGGAATATTCTTGAAATGACTCTTTTCCATGGTTTATAATTCGATGGAATATGGAGCATGGAGTATTTTGTAGCTCTTAGATTTCAAAGTTCTAAGAATACAATAATAATAATATATAATAAAAGCTACAAAAGAATACTAACTTTTACAGCATTTCCGCACTATATGAAGCATTGAACTTTTTATGAATGAAATTCGTTTTTTGGGTTTAAAATCCGAGACTTTTCTTCTTGCTCATTTGTCAATTTATTTTTATTATTATTTTGATCATCTGAGATCTGAGAGGAAAGCAAGGTTATGTTATGACTTTTGGTTTAGGTAGATGACTTATGATCTTGTACTGACTATTGAGTACTGAGTATTGAAAAAAAATGGAGAAATGGAAATACTGTGGGACTGTAAAGATGTACAATGTACAAGTCCATGCCCATGTCTCTCTGCATTTGTAGTTTATGTATATGAATTGTTTGCTTTCGTTAAGGAGGCTTAATGAGGCTCATAACATGATTTTATTATGTGATTGTGGTTAGTTTTATTCCATGATCATGTTTAAATTTCTCATTTGGATTAAGGATAATACATAATACGCATTAACTCTTCCTCTATCTATTGTCCATCTACTATTTACTCCAAGCTCCAAGCTCAAGCCTCATAAAAATGCTGAGGTAATAAAGAATGCAACCTTTTATGGATGCAGGATTCAGGAAAATTGTACTTTTGAAATGTATATGGAAATTTGACTGTGTGTTGTGTTGACGTTTCATCTGATCGTTGACTGATTTTTAGTAGGATGAGCATAATCAACAGAATACAGAGTACAAAATATTAAATCTTGGATCTTGGACAAAAAAAAACCCAACGTACTGCAGTTGACAATGAACGCGTTAAAATTTTAAAAGGGTAATCAAAACTGAGTACCGTCAAGTCTGCTATTATCATACACCTGACCAGAATTTTCTATTTGTTTTTCAAATTATTCGGCAATTAAGACAAACTAAGCACCGAAACTTTGCATAAAATTTTTGCAAGGTGTTTTAAGTATTACGCTCAAATTTGTTTTTGATTTGCATTAAAATTGACACTACAATTAAATATAATGTGCGTCGTCTAATATCGTACATGGGTCTGGTAATATCGTACACTTCCAGAAAATGTCAAAACCCTATTAGATATCGAGTGAATAATTGACGAAAAACCATGTAAACGAGCAAATTAAGTATTCTAGGTCATAGTTCATGAAAATTAAACCCTTGAGTACAAGAAAAATTAACTAATTTAATTGAAATTAACTTTTTTTTTAAATTTCACGTTTTACAACAAAATACAACTTTAAAGGGCATTTTTTGAGTTTTCTTGCATCAAATGTATCTTTGTTGAGAATTTAAAGTTATTTTAAATTGGTTTTAATAGTAAAATCATGCAATAAATGCAATTACCAAAACTACAATTAAATCATCATTTTAATCCTGTTTTAAAATTCAATATACTTTGTAATTTTAACGTTAATTTTGAGTAACTACATTTGAAGAACAAAGAAAATACAATTAAAATTATCGTAGAAGCATTTTAGTTTTTAAAATGTACTTAAACTTGATTCCTAAACAATGTGACTTCGCGAAAGAGTAGAAAAGCTCATAATAAAAATCAGCGCATAAGAAATACATGCGCGTACATACTGTACGATATTACAACACCTCAACCAAAAAATATAGCACTTTTTAAAAATACTTATACAAAATTAAATACTAATTGAATTACAAAATGTAAGTTACCACCTAAATCAGAATCGCTTATTCTACGTGTCTACAAGTTTTTGACAAATTCAATAAAAGTTAAGTGTGATTTCTGAATCACTTTTTTACATGCAAAAAATTGCTAATTTGTATGGTTCTTTTTTAATGACGTATTGAAAGTTAACTATGAAAATAATCTGGCTAACAATTATATTATTATAAACGTCAGACATCATAATTATCTTCTTTAAAGTTTCATGCATTTACTTTAAAGGGAAGGTATTTAAATTAAATGCTAAACATTTTTAGCAAAGTGTACGATATTACCCTCCCCTGTACGATAATAGCAGACTTGACGGTAGTTAAACTCATAATCTATGAGTGTGTCGACACCACACAAGCTCAATTACACAGTACACAATGTACAACGTACAATGAACATAAACAAGAGGTCGTCAACATGTTTGTAAACAAGATACTAATGTTGTCACTTATTAACAAGATGGATAAAAGGATAATATTTGGTACCAATATATAATAATATTTATAAGTACCAATATCAAATACCAAATATTTTGAAAATGTACCACGGATTCTAAGTTGTAGACCAAGAAGTAGTAAATGGTAGTACCTTCGTACTTCATACATCATCCAATCTTATAAAAGTTTACAAAAAAATACAGTGTGTACTATGTACCACGTACAAAATATAAGCACTACAAACCATGTATTCACAATTCACCTTGACTCTAACAAATGGAATAAAATCATTCACTACTATCTATACGTATATTATTATTATTATTATTATTATCAGCATCCTCGTCATATGAAATACGTCTTGAATCTTGAATGTGAAACATTATTTGTTTTTAGAAGAAAAGAGTGTATGAATAATAATAATGTCAATAAACAATAATTAATTGCAAGAGGTCAAAAGGCCAGAGAAAATAATAACAATATTACTATGTGTATTGGTCATAAATGTCTGTTCTGTTTGTAAGTTTGTAAATAGAGAAGAATTTACTAGCTTCTCACAGTAGTCGTAGTTCGTATTTTATATCTATTTCACTCATATATCATTCACACATGTAAACATTTATTCCTCCAGTATTTATTCTTTATTTATACACAAAATGGTTAACCCAGTCAAATAGATACAAAATCATGTCATTATGAATCTTCAACACTTCTCATCCGACTTGAACATAATTTTTATACTACTATAGCTATGATAATGTAGACTATGAATAAAATACAATACAATTCACACAGATCTCTTCGTTCGTGTTGTTATTGTATATAATAATATTTTCTCAAGTGGTAAATACTTTTAGCAATTTTGAAAAGACGAGTCGTATAGATATTGTAAAAAGAAAAATGTAGGAAGTTGAAAATCTTCATCCTCAAATAAATATTAAAGATTAATACGATCATGCATACAAAATATTATGGATTTTAGAGTACTCAAAATTCACATAAAGGAATGGAACATGAATAGTTCAAATGCCTTTATGCTTTATGCAACGACCTTTATAGTAGAAAAAAGTGACAAAAGATGAAACTGTACAATTTTAAATGTATACAAGAAGGAAAAACAGAGGATAAGAGTATGGGGAAAAAAGGCTTGAAAAACTTTTTGTCTATAGTAAAAGAAAAAAAGGTCTTGAAGATGAGCGCTTAATACATATCCCATATCCTATATATATATGAAATGGTTTTTATGAGTGACAAGCTCGTCATGAGACCACCGTCGTCTTTTTCCAGCCTGTCTAGTATCTACATAGTCTTAAAGTTTCTTTTTACTTGGTTATTGACAAGGAAGAAACAATTTGCATTTAGATTGACATTCTTCTACCTATAATATAATGCTCTCTCGTCTATTCAGAAAATGCTTCATACTGTATACTCAATACTATACTAACACCTTCATCCTGAACCATTATAATATATTTATTATTATTTTTCAAGTATTACAAGTGATTTTCACACCACGGTACTTCAACTCAAGTGGTGTGCACATCTACATAGATTTTTGTTGCTTTTTATTCTTTATTTCTTTGAAAATTACAAGTACAATGTCTCATGTACATAATTTCAATTATATGTATTACTCGATTCTGTGTTTCCGTAATTTTTTTTTAAATTCATGATTCATGGTTAGTATATTATGTGTTCTGTTGTATTAATGCTCATATTATACATACTTTATGCTGAAAAAAAACTATTTAATCTGGAGTAGGTATAATTTAATACAAAAAAACTTGCACAGCATTCATACTTCCTCAAATCTCAATAATTCATAGTCAATAGTGCTCTCAAGTGAAGTGGAAAAATGGGAAATGATTCCCAATTCCACAGAAAAATACAACTCATTTCACAAAATAAGTAAATACAATCGTCTTGAGTCTTGACTCTTGACTTTGATATGAAAATAATGCCAGTGATGTCTTATTCAAATATAATATCAATTTGTTTTTTGTGTGTACTTGTAGGGTATTGGACCAAAATGTAAAGGACTTTATGATAGAGGGATTCCATCACAGGACCGTGAGGTTATTATGAGCATGCACAATACGATGAGACAGCTCGTCGCCACCGGAAATGAAAAAAGAGGCAAACCTGGACCACAGCCGTCTGCATCTAATATGAGACAAATGGTAAGTACTGAAATACAATAATATTTTGCAATTTTGTGTAAAGAATATTATATATAAATATTATTTATTGCATGTATTTGTAGTTATGATTTCTAGGTTATGAGTTGTAAAATGCATATACCTATATTATTATGCATTTTAATTACAGAGGTGTATCTTGTATCTTGTAATGTGCCGTATAAAATATTTTATAATATGTGCACATTCACTAGAATTTGTTATTAGTTTATTGCAAATGAAAGTGGATTCAATGTAAGACTTGAAAATGTGCAATGTGTAATTAACAATTACAAGTAGAATGATGAACTAACAACCTTCATTCAGAGGATCCAGTTAATCAGATATCTATGCAATCCGTACATATGTATGGTGTTGATATTCAGGATTCAGGATTGAAAAGCACATGTATAAAAAAAATTCATCTTGTTTACTTTTTTTTGCTCAAAATGTTTTCCTTCCTCTCGAGGATATCCATGCTCCATAATATTAAATGTACCTATTACCTACTAGCTTTCTGGCCTACTTTAACAAGTCATTTTCAATTTCAAGTGTAGTTTTGAATTGATTCAGTACTCATTTTACAATTCTATTTTTTTAATATAGAATGTAGTTCATGATTATTACTATTGATGTATCATAATATTTTGATTAATCATTATTTGTTAGATTATATATGATTAAATCTTTACATGCTCTTTCCTATAAAATCCTTACTCTTCAAAGAGGAAGGAGAGAAAAAAAATAAGGAAGGAAGGAAGGAAAAATGAGAGATGGTAGAGCAAAAAGGGAGGGAGGAAAAATCAGAATATAATATAATATGAAACAAAATGTAATAAAGTAATTTTTGTATAGATATTGGAGTTAGATCCCACGCGTGGAGGTGAATGCCTGATCTGATTATTAATGAGATTGTTGAAATTGGTTGTAGTAGTAGTAGACAGTAAGTACACAGTACAATAATATAGAATACAGTTAAAAACAAACAGCTCACTGTTTACTGTTTATACTGCATCTTTTGAAAATACAGATAGATGGTTATTGTACCAAAAAAAAGCTTTTAGTTTCAAAAGAATCATGATACAATGTACACAGGCCGCATTGAACAGTGTACAGTGTACAGTCAAAATAAAAAAAAAGGGTAAAAGGTAAAAGTATCCAGCAGTTGAGAGTTAAATAGAATAGGTTAAGTCAATGGCTAGTTAATGAAGTGATGTAGGTAATAAATAACAGAGTATTGTAATTGTTAAATTTATGCAATACATGCATGTATTTTTTTTGTTCAACTGGGAGTAGAATCAAATAGTATGTACATGTACATGGAATAGAGGATAGAAATCATGTCATGATCTGAACGACCTTTTAGTTCCATAGTTTCTTCCAATGTTGTACATCATTTATACATTATAAGTACACAAAATGTACAGTGTACGGTGAATAAAGTAGCAGTGGTTAGAGTAATAAGTAATAGGACCAGTCTAGTCCAGAGTAGTTAGTTGGTAGTTGCTGTTATTACACATTATTATTGAATGACTTGATACAGTATTATAACTTGTAACATCATCATGATGTATTGTATAATAATGCAAAATGCAATAATATGATAATATTCAACTTCATACATGTATGCAGTGTTTGGTAGTTTTTTTGTAGACGTACATGTGAATTTGTCAAACAAAATTAATGATCACAACAGTATTTTCACGATGCGCGAGGTTTCAGCTCAAAACAAAAGAAAAAAACTTTCGTGTGCTCTTGTGTTTTCATAAACTTTTATACTGTACTCAACAGTAAACTGACTCATCAAGAGAGGAATAATAAAAAAAAACTGTACAAACAGTTTCCAGTAAAGTGCCTTACCTTTTACCCTTTCCATTTATAGAAAATACTACTGACTAATGACACGTACTCATTACTCGTTACTCCTTACTGATTGTTGCTACCTATTATATTATATTGTAACGTATGACGGATAAAAGATAAAAGTGAGTCCACGTGCTGATCTGTACCTAATTGGTTTGTCAGTTTCTTCTAAAATGTAAAATGTAAAATGATACATGTGCATATTCATTTTTTAATCACGTTTATAAATGAATTAGGTAACTTGAAACAACCACTATTTACTGTCAATAGTAATAATTATCATGTTCTTTTAATTAACAGGGCATGTAATAAGTAATAAGATATATAATCACCTTGTGAATGTCCAACAAGCTTATCATTATTACCAATCAGTAAACAATATTTTCCTGTTTTCCTGTTACTGCTACCTATCTGCTATTTACATGTGCATGTATTTTATAGATGGACAGTGTACAAAAATTTAAGCAACAGTGTCAGTTTCCAAGTCTCATGATTGCCTGTATTATCGTATCATTTCCACCGTTTTGATGGGTTTTCAATGATTTATTAGTGCAGAAAATAGAGCTTCTGGATTCTTGGTATAGTTATGAGTAAAATATCTATTATTAAATCTACAAAAGAGGGATGTACATTTTTCTATGATCGGTTGAAGCTATCCGATAAAATTAACATAAACTATATATGTTATATTATGTCAAAGTCAATGATGCAACAAAAGAAAAATAACCCATAAAATTTCCAAGTTAAGCATGTGCATTAGAAAATTCTACATTGAACTCTATTTTTCCAGCATAATATTATGTATGCATAAATAATGCATTGCTCAAAATAACAGCTGAATATTTAACAAAATGTATATATTATTCAGAAATCTTAATCTTAATCTACAGAGCATATAACACTTAACGCACAGTGTTTAGATTGTGGATTGCAGATGCATTAATGAACTTGAAAACTTAACATTCAAGATTTTTTTCCAAAGACTTAATTCCTTTTCTTTTGCTGTTTTTTGTCCATGTTACAGGAATGGGATGAAGAACTTGCATCTTCTGCACAACGTCTAGCCGATCAGTGCAAATATACTCATGATTGTCTCGCTTGTCGTAAAGTTGGTAAGTTACATTCACCATTCAGTTTTTTAAACTTGTGCATTTATTTACGAGATGTACAATTCCACTAAACCATCTGAATATAATATGTACAATATACAGTGTACACCCGATGAAGATGTGATATCCAATTAGTAAACTTTAATTCAGTGCTCCACGTGGAGAAGCACACAAGCGTAGATAAAGATTATTGTGACGTGATTACCACAAAAATAGTACCGTCATGGAAATCATGTTATTAGTAGTAGTAGTAGTAGTCAAAAGTTTGGATGTTCAACGTACTTTAAGTGGCTTAAAATATTAATGTTTCGTCAACAAAAAAATGAACTGTCCATACCATTTTTTTTTACATGGAAAATGGAAATGGATAAAACACGAGGATGATTTGAGGACGATGAAACTTGAAACACATATACATATATATGCATATAAATACATTTATAATAGTCACTAACACCCTTTTACAAGAAGAATGTAGTATGCAATGTATACATAAGTATACACGTGTACATATATAATGTGCCATGAACCATGAAAGAGTACACTGTTTTTAAATAAAAAGAAAATGCCAGAGAAAAAAAAATCTAAAGTAATATTTTGCTGTCAAAGTCGTGGGGAAACTACACGTGTTTTGTTTATGTAAAATAAAGAATATATATTTTAGATTATGTACAAGGAAAAGGCATATATGGTGTGTTCAAAGTATATATATAAATTATATCCATACGTCCTTTTTAGAATATGAAACGAAATACCTATTTTTATGAATGACATTTTTTATTTTATTTGTTGCTGCTATTTTATAGATCGGTTTCTCACTGGACAAAATTTGTATCAGTTTAGTGAGAACTATCTTCGTGATGGAAGCAACTGGCCACAAGCAATAAATGCATGGTATGATGAGGTAGCTGATTTTAGTCCAAGTAGTATTGATGCCTTCAAGTAAGTTAATTTCAATATGTTACAGATTATATCATTCATGTGTATTTAAAATTGTGCTTAAATGAGTAGTCATTGTCGAAAAAGATTAATGAGAAAAAATAAAACCGAACCAGTCCTTTAACTAATTATTTTTTACAATAATTCAACAGGTTCATCAAAGCACTTGGTCATTTTACCCAAATGTTATGGGCGGATACTTATCGTATTGGTTGTGGCTATGCTTTTTACAATGAAGGGAAATGGAATCGAAAACTTTACATTTGCAATTATGGTCCTGCTGGAAACATCATCACCACACCAATGTATCAACGCGGAGCACCATGCTCAGCCTGTCCTGAAGGAACTTACTGTTCCAACCAGTACCCTGGCCTTTGTACAGGTCCGTTAGTCTCTGTAGACTAGTTTTATTATAGAAATAGTAGTAGTTTTAGTTTTTACTGTAGTAAATACATAGATTGTAGATTGTAGAGTTATGTAGATGTCCATACATATAGAACATAGAACTGAAGAGAAATGAAATAGTCTGTTCAATCTATTGTATACAAATGTATGTATTACATATGTGAATGTGTGTGTGTGTATAATTCATACACAATACACAAGATATTATATAATACATACATTGTATTCAGTAGAATCCTAGTAAAAAAAAGAGAAGAGACCTTATTAAACTAGTCGTCTCATTCCTGTTTCTCTTGACGTAGTCATTACTTAAAATGTAGAAAGTAGAAATCCATATATTAGTGACTAGACATGGGATAGCTGACAAAAGATGTTCATAATATAGTTACTTAGTACCATTTAGTTGATGTATTATAAAATTACTGTAGTCTGTAGGTTGTATATAGTTGTAGCTGTAGTTGTAGGTAGTAGTTGTAGTTGTTGTAGTATTAGTATTAATTTCCAGTAATTCCTTCTATTCCTCTTGTGAAAGAAGGAGGTTTGACACTTCAGGTAAAGTGATTTAAAATCATATTAGCAATTATTTTACAAATATTACCTTATTAAAAGCTCAGTAGGAAGCCAGTTCATTTCATTTTCCCACCTTTTTGTAATTTTAACTTGCATGATATGAGGATGAGGCTTTCATTTATATATGGAATACATAGTATAAAATGAATGTGCTTTTATACTAGATACTAGATAGTATGATAGTATGTAGATGTGATCCCTGATCAGTATTCCAACAAGTCAAGTGTACAATTGCATAATATAATATAAAATTTTGTCATTACTAGTACATAGTAGTCAGAGAAGCGTCAAAATGGTGAATGGCAAACAAATGCCAAGTGAAGTGTGTAATGTAATATGTTCATAATATTCGCATTCGCAACAATATTGTATAGTAATATGCATGCATATTATATTATGCATCTACTGCTGACACTGAATGCAGCTACCCTGAACTTGTTCTTTTGGCAGCTTGTAAAATGTAAAACCTATTACAATATTTTAGTTTTTTTTTCTCTCTCATAATTTTCACATTGTAACCAAATACTCACTCTTTCTCACTCTCTCATAAATAATGGTATAATATTTTATTATTTTTACAATGCAGTAAAAACTTTTACATAAATGCACATATAGAAAATAGAAAAAAGATACGTACTTTAGTATACAGTATACATAATACATTATGCATTTTAGTATGAGAATATTTTTTTTTGTTTTAATAATGCATTTTTATGATTTACGATACTTTAAATCTGCTAATGCTACTCCATTGTGCAACAAATGTATTAATTTCATAATATAGCTATATATTATTTTGGATATTTACTTGTATATATATACGATAGTAAAACATTGTATGCTACTTTAAATAGCTATATTCTAATTTTCCATTATATTGTATATATACATTATGTAATATATATACTTATTGCTTCCAGCTGCTTCGCCTTATCGCAAAACGAGAACTTATCGTAAAAGGAGACCCTTTTACTGATTATTCCAATCCAATGTTACTTTGCCTCTCTTCTTCTTCTTCTTCTTCTTGTGCTACTACTGCTAAAAGACTACTTCCACTTGTGTGAAGAAGCCAGTTTCAATTATGTGTGTGACTTGACCTTTATATATTTAACTGATGCCTGATTGAACGGTATGTATGTGTGTTATTACGTAACAAATGTAAAAAAATGCCTCTCTTCACTATCTCTCTTCAATCTTTTGTCTTTACTTCCAAAATATATATCATTAAATACATACTATTTGCTATTAAACTTTTGAAACCATTTCACGCACAACACTAACCATCTTCCTTTATAACACGCGCAATACATTGTATATATATACTCATTATTCATTGCTATTTGCTATTTACACTGAACAAAAACAAATTTATGCTTCTCAACACCTGAGCTTGTATCCATGTATATTTTTCAAAGGCAAAAGCTTTTTAGTAAAGAAAATAAATAATAAAAGGTACATACATAGTTGACAAAATATTATACTTTGTTCTTTTGTACACACAGAAGATACTGTTTCATATCACATAATATTAAATAGGAAAGGTATTCAGTAAGCACAGTCACATATAAAAGATAAAAGTATATCTACAATCTAAACACAATGAAACAAGAAATATTTACAAAAACTTATGATCAGGATTTATAAAATTATTATATGAAAATTCTAATGAAATGAAATTTTTATGTCATGTATGAATTACTTTGATTTGCTTTTAGGAGGAGGATCTTCTTCTTATTCTTCTCCAGTTTCGTATGTTCAAGCTCGACCAACACTACCACCACCTCCACCAACAACAACGACAATTCCAACCACTACAACCCGTAGAACCACAACCACACGCTACACAACTACAACAACTCCTCGACCGACAACTACGACAACAACAACAATCATTCCTTCAATCAATTATAATGAAATTGAAACTAATGAATTACTGCCGATTGAAAATCGTTTTGGTTTTCCTAGTCGTAAAAATTCTCAAAGAGGACGGGTAAATTCAGTAACAACTACAAAAACTTCATTACCAACAACTCGAGCTCCATTTTATTCTTCATATTATACACAACAACCAACCACAACTTTAAGACCATATACTCGTGTTTCAACTACTACAACAAGACAACCAAGCCGTGTCTACGTTACATATCAGAGTCCTGTAAAAAATACCCAAGTTTCATTTACAACCAGAATTCCTACAACAACTACCCGTCCAAGAGTTTATAATAATAATAATAACTATTACAATACTCAAAGAATTCAAACTACAAGAGCAACAACAACAAGAAGACCAACAACTACTACGACGACTACTACTCCTTCAACTCTTGCTCCATATTATCAATCCCAACAGAATACTTATTATAGTCAACAACAACAACAACAGCAACCTGCTCAAATTGACTACTCTCAAGGAAGTGGATCATCAGCATATAACCTGGAAAGTCAATTATTGGCTACACTTAGTCCAGCGGCAAGTCGATTTACATCAGCCTCAAATAATTTTGCACAAGCTCCACAAACATCTATACTTCGTCTTGTAGATTCTCCAGTTGTTGGTATTCAAGATATGAATAGTATTCTACTATTTTGTGATTTTGATTTTGCCAAATGTCCCATTAGATTTACTGGGGATTCATGGAATTACACAATATCAGAAACAGCAGGATTTGGAAAAGGATTTGAAAGTGTAGTAAGTCCAGGTCATATTACTAATCTCTATATTCGATCAATCATGAATCCCAGTGGAGATGGAAATGTTTGCTTGTACTTCCGATTTATAAATTATCGCTTCAGTCCTGATGGATCAGCTGCCAAAAGTGGAAACAAACCTTTACCACTCAAAGTCACGGCTGGAACTCTCAGACAAAAACCCAAAGTTGTTGAGATTCCAGACGTCTCTATCACTCCTAGAGACTGGCTCACTGCCCGGATTCAATTCCGTAATCTCCGATCCATGTTTCTACTCATTTTCCAACTTCCTACCAACTACCTTGAAGATAATGTTTATGTGGCGGTCGACGATATTCTAGTCACACAAGGCTTGTGTCATACATAAATCTATAATAATTGGACTCTAAATTCAGTTTTTTTTTATTAAATATTATATTATTATTATATTTACGTAATTTTGTTTTTTTTATAGTAATTTACATATATACATATATATGCATGTGTATCACATACTCGTGTATCGTGTGTGTATATATACAAACAAACAAACCACGTTATGTAATATATTATTTTACACACAAATACATATATATAAAACTCATTTATTATTGATTCAGACCGAAATTCTCCTGTTTCATCCCCCCACCCATTAATGTTATTATTATTATTATTGTTTCTCACCAGTCTTCAACTCAGTTTTTGTTTAAATAGTTTTATGTTGTTTTATTTACTATAATAATATAGTTAGGTGTATGTACTATATATATATCGTTATGTATAGTGATTGTGTATATATGCAAGTTTCAAAATGAATGATACGTATACTTGTTGTATGAGTCTTAAGTCTTAAATGATGACCGGTGTGAAAATGGTATTGTATGTTTTACTTTATCTCTTGTCTTTAAATATCATAACAAAATATTATTATTAAAAATAATATATTACACTCAATACATTATACTTTTTTTAAATGGTAGAATGTCGAATGATACATATATTATATATCTGTTCATAATATTGTCAAGAAAAGGTATATTTTTAAAAATATTTTATAACATGTGGTACAAAAATTTCAGTTTTGCAGTTTCTTTGTTTTGTAATGGAATATAAAATTTTCTTGTGTTTACATAAATTTATAAACTCTGCAGAATTTTTCACAATCTATTTCTGTATGTATTACGTATTGCAAATATTTGTGTTTGAAAAGGTAAAAAAGTCTAGCTTCTTCTACCCCCCTAAAAAGCTTCCAATGTTGAATACTTATTTTTTGAGGTCATCAAGATAAGAGGTTGGAAAACCAAAAAAATTGTTTGAATCTATCCCAAAAGGGTGGTGTCATATTTCATGCTAGTTGAAGCAAGTGACTGTTTTTTTCAGTCATTTGGCTTTTGTACAGCTTAAAATGTCGGGTAAATATACATAGTAGTAAACGTTACCTCTCAGTTACCTCTTCAAATGCAGGTTGGATACAAGCCTATAATGGTTGAATGTATAGAAAATATATGAAAAGGAAGCTTTTCAGGGAAAAATCTATATATAGCCTTAAATACTGCATGTACATATATGTATATATGTAATCATGTTTAAAATTATGTAACATAATATATTATATAAATTTGTAATAGGGATAAAAATAAGCAAAAAATAACATACTAAAACTTCAAATGTACCTTATATGATTCTTCTGACATATTTGATATTAACTTAAAAAATACCACGTACTTATGTATATATATTTACTCCTTCCTGATAAACTCGAACCGTGATAAAATATATTATAATACGTACATATGTATTTTGTTGTGTACAATATATGAAGCAGTACTCATTAATAATTTTCAAAGCGAGAATGGTAAGAAAGGGAGAAATTGTATAATGAGTCAAATAAAATATTAAGTAGTTTGAACATATTATGACCATAAAATATATTCCTATAAAAATGTATAAATGTTGTTGTTTTTTGTGAATGGAGTTATTTCTGAGGTGAAATGAGAAATGAATACATGATACCTAAAATATTTCGTGTGTGTGCTCAATATATATTATATTATGTATTTTGAATTACTTTTATATTCAGATATAGCTACAATTCAGAGATGTATATCTATATAGAAACTTATAATAGATATGGAGAACAAGAGATTAGATTATCAACTTTTCAACTATCCAATCCAAGTTAATCATAATTATGTTAATTTGTGTATTATGCATATAAATTTGAATCTACTTTTTACGTTTATGTATGCATGCATATGCGTTCATAATGCTGCAATTGGTAAAACTGATGAGTGTACGTCTTTTTTGTACATCTTCATCTATATCAACATGGTTATCCGTTATCCATTATTTTCGTATAATGTGTATATCAAAAGCAAATATTTCAGTGTTTTTTTTTGAGATGTAAATGTATAAATATATGTTTTATAAACCCACTTTTAGAACTCAATTATATATATAACAATTTTAGCATAATGTATTTATATATTGTTTGTATAATAATATGCCACACTATGAATTCTATGTATATGTGTATTTTTTGAATGAATGGTATATATATTATATATAGTGTATAGTAGTATAATATTATAGTAAGTAAGTATGGTGAGAGTTTTGTAGTGACATATATTATTGTGTATTCTGTAGTTAAAAACATAGATCTCTTGTGTTGTGAGTTGTGAAGCATGTTATTATTATGTGTTATATATTATTATTTTAGCATTTTGTTTTTGAGGCTGTATATGAGAAGAATGTTACACCATTTTTTTGTTACTCCTGTGTAATCCTGATGATAGGACAGGATAAATATATATATTAGTAGGTTAGAATTTTGAAGAAAATGAAGAAGATAAAATATTGTAACAACATGCGCTGCATATTATATATTATTGAAGCCTTTATTCATGTCAATAAATAAAGCCAAATAAAGCCACTTGAATAAAAAAAAACAGTATGCATTATACTATATATTGGCTTTTCTATACTAAACGAATGATTATTCATTATTTTACATTGCTTGTATATTTTCTCATATATACATGAATGTCATTATATTATAGTTCACAATTCACAATCATAAAATATTCAAATTCTTTGAATTTCTATGAAATAATCATAGTAAATAAGCATTCAATAGTACCTTTCTCTTATCTACTATATTTTACCTGATTATGCATGAAAATGTCAACCCAAGAAATATTTGTTACTTTACATAATCACAGATAATTCTTTTAAGGCATCTGAATTTTTTTTGGGCTCTCACTTCTCACTACTCACTACATTCCAGGAGTCCAACCAACCAACAGTAATAATTTAACAGTACGATCATAAATAACTAGTTCTGCCGGAAACTAGAGTGTACTACTGGGAGCCATATTGATTTTGTAGGGAGCAAAACTACTCCTGCTACAAGAAAGATCATCAGACGCTCATACATTAGTTTTTTTTTCCGAAAACAAATTAATTAAATAATTAGTCATTATAGTAGTGTCAAAGTTTTGTTCATGTTGAAATAAATATGAAGAGCATCATAATTAATTGCTTATTCTTGTGTACCACTACGAAATTAATATGGGCTCAGGATCTTCTCGCAGAATCAAGTCCATCTCAAGTTGTTATTCAAGCGGATGCATTATACGAACCACCCCCTTCCGTAAGTCTTTTTCTTCCTTTTTTTGGCATGTTTTGCATGTTTTATACTATTTATGTCTCATTTTATGAAATAAGCGATAATGTGTGCCTTTGCATTTTAGTATTTAATGATGAAACTTACTTAACTCGTCTCAGCACTTTGACCTGACATGAAATTTAAAACTATATATTCTGAAAAAGTTCAATTAGTATAGTTTATGACTTTTTTTTGTAAAACCTCTAAATATCTATTCAAAGGAAACAAAAAAAAAACTCTTTAGCTTTTTTTGCGTATCGTAGTAAAAAATTTACTCGTTAGAATACCTTGAAAACGCTCTGAGTTTTGATTTTTTCAGTTTTTCGATTTTTTTTGAAAATAATTTAGTTGAAAAACATGTTTATTTTTGTAAAAATTAAACAAAAATAGGTCAGATTACGGCGTGGAGCACCTCCCCCATTAGGGGTATCAGGATATTATAAATGTGACGCCCCAGAAGGATTTCCTGGGTCTTGTAAACCTCGAGCAACATGTGCATCTTATTATGCAACTTCAGTCACTTACGATTACAATCGACCAAATCGTTACAAATCCTGTAATTATGGCTATGGATATCGTGGAGTTTGTTGTCCGGATGTCTATTATGATGGTTTGTACAATCTTTTTATATTACCTATCATTTTTACCTTTTGAACGTGATAAGATATACATATAAGTTAGACTACAAAATACAAATTTAAAATACTGATTTCTTTCGTTCTTTTTTTTGTTTTAATTTGACAATGTTTTTTTTTAGGTCCAAAACTTCCAGTTATTCTAGTTCATCCAAAGAAAAGAGTTGGATATGATGCAACATATGCTGAAGTTTCTCCAGCAGCAATTCAACATGCAGTTAATTATGCTACGGATCAAATCAGTCGTATTTTCATGAATGATCATTTCTTAGGACGTGGAGAAGATGATGATTCTTACTGGGGAAATGGAATAGAACAGAAAGCATACTTGAGAGAAGTACATACTATTGGTTGGGCTGGATACTTTATTCTCCTTGTTACTCAATACCTTGCTAAAGAGTAAGTATAATACAATTATTTTTATTATTATGGTTTACATTCAAGTGACATATTATACCTGTATAGATGTAAACATAAAAGGTACATTAAAAGTATTTTGTTATGGGTTAGACTGCAGTATATATACATAGGTTGAGAAAAAGTAACAAAAATTATTGATTTCAATGAAACGTGTGTATATATTACATGTTCAAGTTTATAGAAAAAAAAAGAAGTTGTACATTTATTTGTAAAACTATTATGCATAGGTTGTAGGTGCTTTATTTTAATTACAGGTCGTGGTTTTTACACATGCATATAATATATAATATTACTATAGCTATATAGGTAGTTTTACACACATTACATACATATGTGTAGATAAATGAGTTATTTTAAGAGTCCACATAACTATCTAAAAAAAGTGACTGAAATAGCCTTCCAAGTACTTTTATCGACACATGTATAGTGATAATGTAGTGAATATTTTCTGTACGATTTTCTATTTCTCCATTAAGCTAAAAAAAAAACAATCAGAGTCTCATGAAATGCTGTTCTTTTTTTTTATATAGAAATAACATGCTTTTAAAAGAAATGGTTATTAGTCATTAAAAAAGTTCTCTTATCTTGAAAATAGTTATAGGTATACTTGTATATCTGGAGTATAAAATAAGTAAATGTATAGCAGCATAATATTATGTATGGTATTTTTTATGTTCTACAATACTCTGTTAGTTACGTATAGCTTATAGCGTTCCTTTTTACTTTTTATTACATAATAAAAAAAATAGGCGAAAAAGTGTGAAGGCTTTCTGTATGAGAAAGTATATATTACTCTTTGTTTGTACGCTGGAGAAAAACAGTGACTTGATTACAAAATAATGAATAGCACATTGAATATATAAAAGATAAAAAAATTACAATATGACATGAGAAATTTATTGAAATGATTTTACTAGTAAATAATTATAATAATTCTTTTGAAATTTAATGAAAAAAAAATGAGTAAATTATAACTGATGAATGATTATTTACATGGGTATTGAATAGATATGGATACAGACCTACTGCTGTTTATGATGGTGGTTTGAAATTGGATAAATACCTTTACCTTCTTCCTCCAGAAGTTAGAGAAATCTGCCAGAGCTTTAACTACAAAAGCTGCTCATATTCCAAGTATAGAGAACTGGATGGATCTTGTAATAATCTTCGTCATCCATATTGGGGAGCTGCAAAAACTGCTACTGGTCGTTTGATGGTTCCCAGGTAAAATAAAACAGCAGCATTAATACAACACATTAAATATTAAAACAATTAGGTGTCTAGAACTTTATTCAAGGTGTTAAACTTTATTTAAGGTGCTGTTTGAATCAGGATGTAACAAAATATTGGGTTTAAACTTTCTAATTATTAATGATTATCTTATTTTTGTCTTGTGTGTAAATGTATATAGTTATAGTGATCATATTTGGGGAGTCCGAAGAGCAAGTGATGGAAGTTATCTTCCACATACTCGTTATATAAGATCAAGAATGTTACCCGAAAAAGATGTAGGAGAAAAAGCTGTGAATACTTTACTTACATATTATGGTCAAATGATCGTTCATGATGCTTCACATACACCATTTTACCAAGCTCAAGATGGTCTGTTTTTGGATTGCTGTGCTGGTTATACTGGAGGTCCTCAACAAGTCAGCCCAAAATGTTACACATTACCCCTACCAAAAGATGACCCATTTTACAGTAAACACAATGTAGACTGCTTGAATATAGCTCGTACCATGATTGTACCTAATTATCATTGTGCAGCAGGTTATGGTAGTCAGGTAAAGAATCTAGTTATTATTATTATTTATTATTTTATATTTGTTAAGCCTTACTTTTGACAAGGAAAAGCTAATTTATTTTGTTTACATTTAATCTTATATTATTTTTATCCTTTTTTTTATAGTTGAATATCCAAACTTCACTTCTGGATCTATCTTTATGTTATGGGAAAAGTAAGAATGAAAGTGATAGTCTACGAACTGGAGAGTTTGGTCTTTTGAAAATGTCTAAAGTTGGAGATCAGTATTTGTTACCATTCGATAAGGATGCGGAATGTTTTAACACCACAGCAGATGGATTTTGTATGACTTCTGGAGATTTAAGATCTACTATTCATCCTGCTATTACTCTCCTTCAAAGTCTTGTTAATCGGAATCATAATTATTGTGCCAGAAAGATTTTCAAACTTAATCCACATTGGAATGATGAAAAGATCTTTCAAGAATGTCGCCGTATCAATATTGCCACTTTCCAACATATCACCTACAATGAATATCTACCTCTTATTTTAGGTCAAAATAATTATAATTTCTTCAAATGTTTTATTTTATTTTTAGAACTTTTAGATAGTTTCATAATAATAGTAAATGTATAAAGTGTCATGCTAATTATTATAGTGATTATAACTTTTTAATTATTTCAAAATAAAAAATAATAATAATAATAATTTTTATGTAATGATTCTAAACAATATATAGGATGGAGATTTATGTACGATCATGGATTGCTTCCGGTTTCAAAAGGATATTCTTATTCTTATGATGAGACAGTCAACCCTTGGGTACTTGCAGAATTCAATACAGCAGCCTTTCGTTGTCATTCTAGTGTTTATGGGAAAATATCATTAGCAGATGAATATTACAATGTCATAAGGGAAGAACCACTACAGAAACATTATAATAATCCAAATATTTTCCAAGATCCTGCCAATTATGATAATCTTTTACGTGGTTATCTCAGAACACCTCAACGAAGACTTGATCGTTATTATGATCCCGCTGTAAGTTTACGAAAAAAATTATATATTATTTATTATTATATATTATACCAATCAAAATACAAATTAAAAATTATTTTATGAATAGCGAATTAGCACAGTTTACAGTTTGTGAATTAATTATTTGAGTAAAGTTTCTGATAATGACCTTTTTTTCTTCTTTTTTTGTCTTTGACTATGATAGATAAGTCTATTACTTCTGAAAGATCAACGGAAATTTGGATTAGATATTGGTTCATTCAATATGCATCGAGGTCGAGAAGTTGCTTTACGTCCATACAATGACTACAGAGAACTGTGTGGACTCCCTCGTGCAGTTCAATGGAGAGATTTCTTAGATTGGATGACTCCAGAAGTATGTTTTTATTTAATATTTTAATCATTATTTGTCAGTTTCAAAATTTTACAATCATTTTTTATTTTATTTTGTATTGTGTCTTTATTTTTGTTTGTTTTTTTTTAAATCACGCTTCAACAGAATGTCGCCTTGCTCAAAAAACATTATAAACATCCTGACGATGTAGATATTTATGCTGCTGGATTACTGGAAGAGCATCAATATGATTCATTATTAGGTCCTACTTGGTGGTGTATTGCTGCTCAACAATTTCAAAATTGGAAGACTGGTGATAGGTTCTTTTATGATTTGGGAGGAAAGCCACATTCATTTACACTAGGTAAACTATGCAATTTTATTTGTATGTATATAATTCATTGTCTTGTACCTTTTCCTTCAATTCCATGTATTACAATGCAGTATCTATATTATTTATTATTTTAAAATCTGTATTATCATAATTTCAAATAATTTAATTTTTTCATATAGCTCAACTGGATCAAATTCGACACGTGTCAATGGCATCTCTCATTTGTACCCTTACCGGTGTTAGTCATGTTCCAGCATTTGCTTTCCATACAATTTCCAACGGGTAAGAGCAGCTATTTTAAACATTTTATGATTTTATAATTTAATACAGCCAACATTTTATACATCATGTAGAACAAGACATGTATAGTATCAGTAAATTTATAGTGATTCAACAAAAGATTTAACAAGTGAAAAACAGGAGGTAGAAAATAGAATACTGAATTATTTAGGTATTTTGTTTCTGAATTAAGTTGGAAAAAAGATAATTTTTCAACTTGGTACATATAGTTCACGTCATGGTAGAATGCTGCTTAATTTTATCATATAGTTGAGCATGGAAAACCATGACCAGACAAATTTACAACGTACATTGTCTCATTTTTCCATGTTTGGTGTTTATTATTCAGTGCTTTTATTTTAAGAAAAAGAGAGTACCTTCTAAAAATACACGGGAAAAATGTACTAGAGCACTTTTATGCAGTTAAACTTGTAAAAAATATTTTATCAACAAGGACAGGAAATTGTATTATAGAAATCATGAATAATTAAACTATTAGGATGTTTAAAATAGAACTGGAAATTTTGTCTAGGTCCACATTTTCATTTCTGATGTAATTCTTGTGTGCATATTTAACACAAAATTCCTAGACTCATTTGTTTTGTAGGAAATTGTATTATAAGAATTGTATTTACTAATATCATCATCATAATATTATACAATGAACATGGCAAGATGAATACTATAGTACTTTATAGATAAAGGATATGGACAGTGTTAGTTTTAGTTTTATTTACATAGAAATTCAACAGACAGACATTTCTGTACATAGTGTACATCTTTAGAAAACGAGTGTTGGTTTTGTAATCCTGTCAAACAGAGAGAGAATAAGCAGACAGACAGAGAGTCTCGCTCTCTCGCTTTATTAATTCAGTCAAGTAATTAAATTACGTAGAAATTTCATTTGGGAGATGTCTTAATCTAAATAACTATGTGTTATGTGTAACTAGTATCTAAGTATATCTACGTATATGTGTGTACATTATTGTATTATTGTTTTTATTATATAATTGGGATGTATTCACAGAAATCCGTTGGTAGCCTGTAGCGATATAGAAGCCATTCCTCGTCTCAAGTTTGGTCCATGGAAAGAAAATCCATACAGATATTGAAACAGACGAATGTAAACTAAAGGTGATTTTCTTTTTTTTCTCATTTTTCCTCTCTCTCTCTCCATTTGACTGAATCCCTGGTTTCAAAAGAGTTTTCCCCAATTCTTTCCTTTTCCGACAACAGTTTTTTTTGTACGACTGTTTCAAAAACAAAAACAATATTCATAATACTCATATCATCCTTAATTTAACATTTGTTGATAGTTGATAGCAATGTCTACCATTTTGTATACTTGATGATAATTTACAATCTTTTTGTAAAGAGCCTGCACAACAATGTTAACATTATATTCCTATTTTTTGTTCCCTGTTTTTGTTTACAATGAGAATTATTATAAAGCTGGAAACATAATATATTCTTTTTTCCTTCTTTTTTTGTTTTGTTCTTACATTTAATATGTATAATAATACTGTAACACTGCAACTACTACATATTTTTTTGTTCTACTAAAATGATTTGTGCCATTTATCCATGTTCCATGTTAAAAAATGCCAAAAATATTATACATGATATTATAATCTAAATTGTGATATGTATCTACAACATGATAATTATAAATGTTGAGGAAGGCAAATAAATAGCCACTGTTATGTAGATTTAGGTGAAAACACAATAAAAGTAAACTGTTGATTATGAAAATTACAAGTATAAAGTAATATACATGTACAATGTACAACATTCCATGTTGTAATTAAATATTAATTAAATTATTTGCGCTCCGCTTTTTCTACTTTGAAGACATAGCACATAGGTACATGTATAATGTATAATAATCTGAAATACAAAGCAGGAAATTTTGTTTGTGCGTGGTGGATGGTGTTGAAATAATAGATGATAATAATCTTTCATTATTCAAGAGTACTTTTTAGCTTTACTTTATTATACACTACAGGAGAATGCCAATGCTGAAAATCCAAATGCAAAAAGAACAGCGACTGAAAACTGAAATAGGTATAGTGTACAATATACAACTTCTAGATTTCAGATTTACTGGAAACTGTAAAGCACACTCCAATTTGTTGTTGAATAGTTACGGTTTTCTGTTTTGTGTAATGAATAACTCATACACTTCTAGATAAGACTAAATTTTTCCGGTGTTTCTACTCTTTTCATACCCCTTTCGCTCTTTAGTTTTCACCAGAATGGAGAATAGAAAAATGTGAATTTTCCCTGTACCTCGTATGTTGTACGTTAGAGGTTAGTGGCATTCTGAATTCTGATTCCTGATTCATGATTGCACATAATTATATAGTGAGATATTACTCAAAAATATAGACTCATTTCTCATTTTTTCCGATGAAAAGGTAGAGTTTAGAGTTCGTGATAAAATTGTGACACGAGATTTTGTTCGAACAACACCAAATGTATGAAAAAAGTGGGTAATGTTATTGGACATTTGACACAAAAAATTCTGTGTTACATAAAATACATTAAAGTTGCTCGAATCACAGTGGGCTACACACTTTCACGTATAAAAAATATTCTATTCGAATTCAAAATAAAAACAAAGCAAAAGCCGTTGCTATTTTCACCAAAAAAAAAGAAAAAATTTGCGACTTCTCATAGTCTAGTAAAAATATAGAATCGCCAGAAGGAAAAAAAGAGTTGGAAGAGAGAAAAGCTATTCAGTACGGCTGATATGAGAATCTCATAATGAGATTATCTGTACCTTTGTACGTGTTGTGTTACATATTAAGATTGCCAGTTTGCCAGTTGCTGAATTTTTGCTTGTTTTGGATTTTGGATAGAATATACAAGTATTGCGGTACGGAAATTTTCATAGACTTGTTATTGTTTGTGGTCGTCAAAAATGGTCATTAGTCATTAGATTTAAGCACAAAATGATTGTTTTGAACCTGGGAACGATTTCTTTCCTTTCACTAGAAGGTAGAAGTAGAGAAAGGAGAAAGTAGAACGGATACACTTTGAATGCTCAATGCTCCATTTTCCTTTTGTTTTTACTTTTTACGCACCTCGGGTTCACTTTCATTCTCTTGCACCACCGTAATATTCGTATGTAACATATAACACATAATACAAATGTATGATGTATAATGTGGAATGGAAATGTGACGGCCATTCAAAGCCACCGAGTGTTTCTCCGTTTCCTTTCTTTCTTTTTTGACGGTTGACGACGGTATTCACACACAAATACATACATCGACATGTATTTTAGACCCTTCAAATGAAGTGAAACCAACTCGGTGAACGTGTGATGGGGAACAAAAAGTATAATAATAATAATAACAGTAATAGTAATACTTGCCATTCATTCATTTACTACATGTTCTCTCCACAATGGCCATCACAGTAATCAACCATAAGTATATCTAGATAAGCAAGCAATCCAGGATTTTCCTGCATCGTTTTTGCAGTCTATGCAATATAATATAAAATGAATAGAGTCGAGAGTCGGGAGGCAGCTGGAAATTTTATCCTGGAATAAAGTCAAGTTAATTATGAAGAGTAGCTGTGCTCTGTGCTCTGTACTCTGTTCAACTTATCTCAATCGCTTTTTTATTGTTCCGCTTGTTTTAAGTGTTTGGTGGAAATGAATTTATGTGTATTGTTGGTGGTAGAAAGAAAAGACAGTAGCTGCATTCTGTATTTTGTATAGAGTGTAGAGATACGTAAGAGTGTGGCAAAATTATTCTCATTTTTTTCAGTGATATTTTCCAGTCTGCGTCTTCTTTTCTGTGCAATATGTTGTACTGTACTTACACAGGGAAAGGATTTGTCGCTACTCTAGTGAGGATTGTGTTGTGATATTTCTGTATGAACGCATGTATCTAAAGAATATCCAAGTCAGCAATGTGAAAGTGTAGCAGTGTAACAGGCTTTTACTTTTGACTTTGTGCTTTGTGCAGAGTTGGCATTGCAGCTGTGAGCTTTGGTTTTCCTTCTGGTTTTGACGTCCGACTCTCGTTGCACGCGAAAAATGAATAGGAAATGACGGGGATTTTCCGCAGAGATATTTTATTCTTGTTGTTGTGTATTCTCTTTCCTATACTCAATATCTAGTATTTTCGTTGTGCGTTGCTGTAAATACATTTCTTTCTTTAGACTGTCTCACCTTTTACCACATGGGTAATACTTACGCAGATATCTCAAAGTATACTTATACATATGAATAGTTTTTTTGTGTGTGCCATGTCCACTCATTTGAATTATGAGCTGAAGTTTGGAGTGGTCTGTCGTCTACTTGCTATCCGATTTATGTATGGAAAAAAAAGAAACAGTGATGGTAAAACACCAAAACCAAAATTTGCGTAGTTAGTATTTCTAGAATCTAGAATTTAAAAGCTCCCATTTTCCATTTTCCCTATCGCTTGTACATTCTACATTTAAAGTTTAAATTAATATTAATTAGCGAGTACCGAGTGCTTGTTGTTCTTTGACTGTGAAGATCTGTTGTCAGTTATCTGTCTATAAAGAATTCCAGGAGGATTTTTTATTAGTTTTAAAGGTTCCAGTATTATACATGTACGGTTATCCATGTCTAATTTTACATCCAGCATTATATATATATGTATTATTGGGTAGATTTTAGTGATAATGATAGTGATGAAATAACCAAAACCAGATGAACAAAAGCCATAAAATGGGAAGATTGAAGATAAAAGTAATAAATAAAACGGCTGAAACTGTCGTCATCAACGTCAAAGTCAAAGTCAGCATCACTGTCAATGTCAGATCAGAATACCTCACGTATTTGATTCTGATAGTCGTTTCCGTAATTAATCTGACTACCACAGACCACAGTGGCCACCAGACAGGGACCACTAAAATAACACTGTTAACTGTTAGGAATGGCATGAGCATAGATAAAAACAAAATGGAGAGAGACAGAAATATTTAATTTGTCCCAAACCCGAAAATGCTGAATCTTCCAGAATCCTTTTGTCCAGCATCCAGAATCCAGAATCATGCTTGATATCTATTGACACGATTATCTTCAATAGATACTCCAGTCTCGAGTCGAGACTCGTTGATGCATACAAAAAATGACAAGTAACAAATATTCCATGCATCATCATCAACTGACATTGTCTATATGATATTGATATTGACTATATGATATTTCGTGGTCATTCTCTCTTTTCCTCTCGCACTTCTGGTACTTACTACTATAGAAAATTAATGAGTACATGATCGTGATATTCTATGAATTCGTCTCGTATCTCATACTTACGTTCTTTTACAATTAGTCTGAAGTTCTGAAGTGCTTAATATTCAATTTCAAGTGCAGAAAGTAGAAACAATAACTAGGACGTTTCAAATTTCAAATTTGGATGACAAATTGAATACTGAATAGTAGATGCGAATTCTAGTGAATGTTGTATATATGTATGCCAGTGATATTCTAAGGGAAATTTCGGTTGTCGTCCTGTTATTGTGTAAAAGTTGATTTGTCGTTTGTCGTGTAGTTACAACTTGAAGAAATTGACATTGGTATTTCGTGCGTGTGCCCAAATATACAAAATATAGAAATTATGGAAAATACCAAATCCAAACGGCAGAATGTTTTGAAGAATGCTTTGTCCTGTTGTTGGTTGTTGTACATTCGGTTCTGATTCTGGTACTGATTTTCTGGCACTGAAAGAGAATGACAGATAAATGGGGGCACATGACCGTGGTGTCGAGTCTCGGCTACATTGTACATTGAACATGGTATGTGTATCATTCATAAATTTACATGGCTCTCTGTCTACTGTCTAAAGACTGAAGTCTACCGTCTACAAGAACAGCCTTTGAAATATTTCTTGTCCATTTCTATTTCTATTCCATTTCAGATTTTTAGTCTGGTCTAAACTTTCCCACAAAGAAACGAATATGTAATATGTATGTCCGAAAATAAATAAATAGTTGAGCAGTGATCATTGATCATGTGCACTGTGCACTGCTCTTTTTTTAGCTGTTCAATATGCAAACATATTATTTTCTACTCACTGAGTATTTCTGACTTCTGAGTAAGTATTATTCATGGAAAAGAGAAAGTCATGTAGCGGTGGAAAGGAGTACGAGAGAAAGAAAAGAAATTTTGGTGGCCCTTCAAAGCCATTTGTCATTTGTCTCATTCTCCAAACCTTTATCAAATCTTGAAATCTCATTCCTTTCTCTTGCTCTCACTCGTAAAAATGTGTACTGCATACTGCGGCATATGAAATCGTTTGTCGTACGTATGACATTTCTGTATTATAATGTTTTTAATAAGTGTACTGTGTACTTTCTATTGTATGGTGGAATGCAAAAGTAAGTTCTTTGTACCTTTTATACAAGGAAATAGTTTCCGATAACAAGTCAAATTTCTTAACATTTCCGTCCTTGTAATTATTTTTCTGCTTGACAACGGTGCTCCCGTTCCATGTTCTTATTTATGCACAGCTTTTTTGCGAAACTTGGAAGGAAATGAGATGTGAAAAAAATTCAAATAATTCAATTGGTTAAGTTATGATTATGCATCAAGTATCAAAAGTGCACACATCCTACTTGAAAATTTGCTCAAAAATAAATAAGATTTAAAAGACAATACATCATAAAATTATAGATATATCACGCTCACCACTTACATTTATTTGTAATTTTTAGATATAATATATAACATAACAATAATATTATAATGTGTGCCAAACATTTTGATTTGTTTTTGATTTTTGATACACACACACCTCCATCCTCCATCCAATGAAATATGTAGAATTGAGAATTGAATTGGAGTTGGATTTGGATTGAATGGTATTCTTTTTTTTTATCAATAATTACTCTCGACTCTCGATTTTTAATATTATTTACAATTTACAATCAAATTGGTAATGAAACTATATTATTATTTTAGATGGTATGTCATAGACAGACATTTACATTTCCATTTTCACAATGTATACATAATTCAAATTCCAAGTATTATTAGCAACGTATAATATTATATTTTTTCATCATAATTCATAATTATATTCATAACAAATTCTTAATAATATTATACACACTTTGATTTCTATTTACTTTTTATTTATTATAATTATTTGTAATATACACATTCACTCTCGTTACTCGTTACTCGTTACTTTTTTACATTGCAGATTGTAGCTATGACAGAGGAGTTGATTTGATTTCAAATACATGAATGTATAGGTATTTTAAAATTTTCGGAAATGCCGATGAAAGATTAGGAATCAAAGGTGCATTGCGTATCCAATATCCAGCATCCAATTCCAGTGTCCATTGAGGTATAGCGCATGTACAGCAGGATAAATACTAAATACCTTAGTATACAACACTATTGATGTATTAAGTATTTCTAACATGTTTACATAAAGTTCAACTTATTCCAATATTTTACACACAGATGGACGAATGAACTGATTTGTTTATCGATTTTGTTCAATCATTAGTAACAGTTCCTTCAGTAGTTACTTTTAGTATCGAGAGAGATTATTATTATAATAATTAGGAAGCTTTCTACATTGAACGTATACTACATGAAGTATACGCCTAGCTTTATTTTTTGACATGTCATATAAAGAAAAGTAAATAGGAAAAGAAAAACCAGAAGTTTGTCTTTTATGATTAACGATTAACGATGGTTATTTTGTTGTAAGTTGTAAGCTGGAGATTGGAGAGGGATGCTTATAAATTGATAAATTGTGAATCATGTAAACTTTTGCTTATTAATGACTGATGACTGCTCAATGCTCAAGCTCAAAGCTCAATGACAAGGTGGAAACTCTTAGCCTAGATCGTATAGCTCATTAAACTCTAAAGGATTTCTAAAGTTTTACTACTATAAGCTGTAATGGCCGTAATATCTATAATCTATAATCAATGCTCAATGCTCAATACTCAATACTTTTCAAACTTCAAAGAACCTCTATTCTGTACTGTTGAATTTTGAATGCTGGGCTAATAGTAATTATTATTATTACATATTTTGTTATGACATATACTCAATACTCATACATCCACTAACTATATTATGTACAACATACATACTTAGACAATATAATATTTAGTAATAATATACAACACGAGGATATAACAGATATTTCATTTGATTTATTATACAATAATATTATAGAATACTTATCCAGTGATTGCGATATTTTACTCGTTTAGTGCCTGCACCGCAATATAACATGTAATTTGATAATAATAATAGTTGATAATAAATATGCATAATGGAGCATAAAATACATAATGTATTCAAAGGGTAACTGTAAACGGTACATTTGAAATTTGAAACTGGCTAGATTTTGTCATTATCTTGGTTCTTAATTCTTAATCTATTGTACAATAGAATCTAGTCCAATGTCCAATTTTACTTAGTGATTGAAATGCGAAGGAGAGTGAGTAAAAAGTACATATTGTGGTTATTATTATTATTTATTTTTTATACACACAGTGAACAGTGAATGGTGAATGAGCTCAACAACTCTATGATTTTTTCTTCTTCGAGGTCATACTTGGGAAATAGAAGTAGGGGGAAAAGCAAGTGATAAATTAAGTTTGTGGTAGGGAATATTAGGCTCTGAAATATAGATTCTGTAGATAGTAGATAATAGATAGCTGTACATTGTACATTGCACATGGGTTGATCGGCTCCATTTTCCACGACTGTGGATTGTGGACATGATGTGAAATTGAACTGTAGCCAATGCCAACAACTTGAACTGTGAATGGAGAATAGAGAATGGAAAATGGAAGAGGAAATCATCCGATGGAGCGAAGACTCCCAAACCATCAAAATCCATCATCGGCATCATCATCATCAAAAGTAGATATGAGTAACAGACGGAGAATTATTATTATCATGGTCCTTGATCGCTGATGGTTTTATATATTCCTGTTCAATGACGATGAAAGCTGGATGTTGAGTGTTGAATGCCCAAAGCACACTGCACACAGTGACTTTCCTCGCTAACATTATCAAATCTCAAATATCAAAGAAAAGTATGTGAAGGGGAGAAAGAAAAAGGAAAGGTTGACGGTGGTGTATGAAATCTGGTATGGTTTGGTCTAGTTCTTATTGAAAGGATGAAGAAAGGTATAAAATACCGTCTGAGGTTGAGAGTTGTGACTTGTGTACGTAATACATAACTCTGATGATGTCTGATGTCTGAGTTGATGCCTGAGTTGATGACTGGTTCATCAAAATCTATGTATAATTTATATAATGGATCATGGGAGCTTGAATGGATCCCATTAGGCAGTATTTATTTGTGGGCGAGGATCAAGAATCAAGACGCTGAAGAAAATGTTTCATCTCTCGCTCACATACACAGATTTTTTTATACACACATTCCACAAGAAAAGTACCAACTATCAACCTTAGTCAAACTGTAATCGTATTTCAAGTTCCAAATCGTAGAGAGAAATCGGAATCGGAGTCGTAATAAAAAGATTTTTTCCCCACTCGTCTCTTCACTCACTCACTCTTTCACCTTTCACACATGATCAAATAAGCATCATGATGCCAATATCAATATCAAAACCAAAACCAAGATCAACTTCAAACCTTTTTCTTTTTCTTCTTCTTCGGCTTCTTCCACATGTACACTGTGCATTGTACATATCTCAGACCTTAGACATTAACTTGATTCAATTCTTCCAACTATCCGTTCCTTTCATCAAAGCACCAGCAGACAGTAGACAGTAGATTTTCCAAAGCTTGTGTGGTTCTTTCATCTATCATATCTTATTTGTCCATGTACAAGTTGACATAGTTTATTTTATTTTATTTTCTTCCTTCATTTCCTTTATTCTACATGGTACATCCTACATCCGGTCCCTTTTTTTCTGTCACTCTTTCATATTTTTAGAAAAAGGGAGAAGAAGGACAAACCTTACATTTGTTTCTTTGTAAGAATTCCAAATTCCGTATTTCATATTTCATACCCCACATAACACTAGAAACTCATATATACGCATAATAAGTATATTTTACACAAACAAACAAACAAACACACGCATATCGAATATCGTATAAGATATAAGCATTTACATTGTATATTGTATATTTTGTAGTTAGAAACTAGACTATGTACATGATACATTTTACATTTTACATACATATGTAGAATGTCGAGACTAGAGACTAGAGACACGCACAGTAGTAAAATACACAGAAAGAGGGACGCGACATGTGCTGGTCCAGTTATTGTATTTCTTCGTTCTACTTTCTAAGATACTTTCTCCACTTTCTCCTTTCTTAAATACCTATGTATTATGTGTGTCATGTCAGGTTATGCTATGTTATGTATGTCAAATGCCAATGTGTGTATTATGTATGTACGTGTGTGTGATCATGTGAAGACAAAGATTAAACTGGACCGCCTCAACCAAGATTCAATATCAATATCAGTATCAATATTTGTTTTTGTACATCCATGTACTATAGTAGCTAGTAAGTAGTAAGTAGTTCACCTGAATGAATCCAATATTACGAATGAATGAATGAAGGAATGAAGGGATGGACGACTGGAGACTGGAGAATGAGTAAAGGATATTTGTCTCTGTTGTGATGAAAAGAAAAAGTGTCTATATAATATATTATGTATGTTCAATGTACAGGTGTGTGTTAGTTGAGATTATTTTGGTATGGTTCGGTGTATTCGGTTTTTGGTGGTGGTTAGTATTTTAGTATGTAGTTTTTGGTTTGGTTTGGTTTGGTGGTGGCTCAGAGGCTGGACTGGACTCACTTCATCACTGGAGAAATTCACAGATTCACAGATGGCTGGCCGAGTTATGGAAAAGACGTCTTGCCAAAGAGAAAGTTGCCCAGGGCGGCCGGATCATCCGAGCTAAACATAGTATAATATCATAAAATATGTACAATGTACAAGGAGCTTTTTTAAGAAAAGTAAACACTGTCACTCGTCATCGATTTATTCGAGGTTCTTATTTAAAATTTAAACGGTGACGATGTTTATAGTTTATTTATGCTTTATGCTTTTCTCTAGCCATGTTTACTACAATACTTTTGTAATTGTTTCCAACTTTCGAGTTTCTAGTATCAACCTTGCTGTATAAATTCAAAGCTCAAAGGTATTAACTATTGTATAAAATTTGTAAAAAAAATACCTAAAGTAGTCCGTCCACAAACCATTGTAATAGTCCAGGTCCACAATGGCTTTTCCATTCTGTAAATCAATCAGTTCAGAATATATCAGTTTCATTATGTACACATACATACATTTTTCAAACAAGTTTTGTACTCAGTACTGTAATGCATTTTACATAATACACATGATTGGAGTATGTAGACATAAATGAGCACGAAAAAATAGGAAATAATGTAAAATAATATGATTGACGTCTTTTGAACTACCTTTAGAAAACTCGAGGTTTCATTAAAAATGATTGGCAATTATTATTATTATTTTCGAAAATGCTCCCTGAATTATGAAACAAAATTGACTATACAAAAAAAGTATAATAAAGAGCTGTAGCTCAATAGAATTATTATGCATAAATAATAAAAGTTGTACGTATCACGTTACATCTATACTTGGCTACTTTTCATGTATATAAAATATTGTGGTGTATATTTTAAGTTGTGTATTGTATATTGCATATTGTATTTCATTGACTTTGGATTTTGGCTTTTGGATAAGATGAAACAAAAAACCTCGAGAAAGAAAGTACAAAAAAACAAGTATATTTTCTTTTCTATTTGTTAAAGAACATGATGTTTCTTTTTTTCCTTCGGCTTTATCTTTATAAAAATAAGGAGGAAAACAAAAGTAGATTTTGACTCTAAACTGTAAAGGCTATTTGCGATTTGAGAGCTCATATGTATAAATGTATTTGCACACATGAGTATAATAGAACAAAGAGAAAGAGAGAAAGGGAGGGAGAGAAAACGAGGAGTCAGGGGACTTGAGTTGAGTACCTTTGAGAGCATTTCAAATGCTCTACGACTTTCTTCAGGATCTACACCAAAGCTGGAACACACAGAAGTGAACTCTTCAACGTCGATACAACCGTCTCCTGTAAAAACAACATAAACAAAACAAAACATCAAACAATGCAGTCAATAGCAAATACAAAATACTTTTGTATACAGTATACAGCACCTTCTCAATTTTTCACCCTCAATACTTTTACATTTATAGTTCAATTTTTAAACCCATTATTTATTAATTTTTTAAACAGGATTTAAAAATAAAACTTTAAAGTGAAAATAGCATGTTTTAAAAAATAGAAAGCTAGAAATTCTGCTTCCATCTTTATTATTTATTATTTATCATAGATTTGTCTTATTTTAGCTGCAGGAAATCAGATTGGAGTGGATGGATGGAGAATGCATAAAATATAATGTGCTCTATTCTAAATTCTTTATACTATTTTCTGGCTGCACTAAAAATAACACTGAAAAAAACAAAGTGTTTCATGTTCCTCCTTTCTGTTTGTTTTTCATCCTTTTTTCTTCATCCTTTCATCCATGTTTATACATCTTTTATGGCTCTTATTTTATTTGCGCTTCAAAGTTGACCATTGACCATTGACCATTGTCCATTGACCAAGCTAATCGGAAGACCAAACCAAAAGTAAGCTTCAAGTTTTCTTTTACTGTACGTTGTACTTTGTACATTGTACATCTATGTTTGCAAATAGTGGTAGCGAACATGAGATTTTTCCCTTGTGTCTTGTGTCTTGAGTCTTTTGTACAGTGTGCAATGTGCAGTCTTGAAGTACCAAGGACATTTTACATTTCCAAGTTTACTTTGTCCAGATTTGTTTCTTGTCTTGCCTATAGGTACTTGCTTTCCATTTACTCAAGCTCCTTTCTTATTTCCTCTCTCTCTCTTTTGTCCGTAAAGTGCCGATTGGGATAAGTACAAAAGATGAAAGTGACTGTAGACTTTAGATTCTAGACTGCAAATCGTAGACCGTGGCGGAGACAAAGACACAAACACAAAAACAGAAAAAAAGAAAGAATGGAAAATGAAATGGACAAAAAGTGGACAGAGAAAATAGCATGTTAAAATAACAAGAATAAGTTTGATGTTTGCAAGGCCAAACTGTTCACTGTTCAATGTCCGTCCTTACTTATTGGTCCAGTGGTTATTTTGAATGGTCGTTTTGAATGGTCAATAGACATACTTAATAGACATTGTAAATGCTCCTAATTTTCAACTCATTCATTACCCCATCAAACTAGAACCCAGATCCAGAAACCAGAGCAAAAAGTAGAATGGTCCCTCTGAGACCAGAAGGTCGTGCGTCACACAAGTACACATAAAGACACATACTTTTCATTTTCCTTTTCATTTTCATACAAGAGACAAGATTTGCAAAACACACACAATAAACACAACCATGAACCATCAACCATAAATAAATACACCGGGAGACATTTTAGTTCCCACTCCCAAAATACCAAAGTACCAAAACACCAAAATACTATGTATGAATAAAACACGGGAGTAATATTAGAGTCATGATTCGTGTAGGCTCTACGTCATTACAGTGGGTACAGTGGTAGTTAACGAGATCATGGAAAGTAGACATAGACTGTAAACTCTAGACCGTATGAATTCTCACTCATTCTCTGTACAAGAAAATAAGGACAAGGGAATGAATTTCGTCATTATAAATTTGGGGTTGCCTGATATCTAGGACTTGTACAGTGTACAGTGTACAGCGATCGACAACCGACAAAAGAATCAATGGCAAAATATCAGCAGTCAGCAGTCAGCACTGGTCCTCAGCATGAATCTGACCATGGAAAATGGACATTAGTATGAAAATGAAAATGATGATAGAGTGATGGACTTTACTCACACTCATCCTTCATTATATTCGTATTCATATTCATACCCCAGTCCTTTTTTACATAATCCTGTGTGTGCTCCCCTCATCCTTTATTAATCCTTTCATAGCTTAAAACTTTCTCTCCAATACTATGTGTATCTATTATGAATGGTGCAGCGTGTCTACAATCTACAATCTACAGTCTACATTTGATCATGGTACTTATGATATCATGACCTTAGAATGGCCTATTGTTCTCGTGTGTGTTCTCTTTTAATATGATGGTGCTGAGGATGACGATGATAAAATAATACTATAATATTACAGGGTACAAGAGTAAAAGGAGTAATTTAGACCATGAAATCAGGCTAAGGCTAATGCTCCTTCCGCTCTTTCCCCACCTCATTGTCCATTGTTCATTATACCTTTGAGTGTCGAGTGTTGAAGTATTGAGTGTTGAGTGTTGAGTGAGATGTATATTGTATTTTGTAGATAGATACATTGTAGCAATTTTATGCACCTACTAACATACATATTACACATGTGTACAGTGCAGTAACTCTCCTTGTGTACATATTACACATGAGCTTCAGCAAATAAGCGTTGGTTCTTTTCTCCTTTCTCTTTTCTCTACTTTCGGTTCTCATTGCTGTCCGCCAAAAAGCGCCTCTAAGACTTGCTAATGCTCAGTGCTCAAGTGTACCTCTGTTCAAGAGCATGTGTGTGTGTGTGATGAGGTAAATACATGAATATTACATGTGCGTAGAGTCGTCGAAGTATTACGTACGACGTATGAGATGCGTGAGATGAGAGAGGAGGAAATAAAAGCTTTTCTCATGACTCATGACGAAGGACGGAAGGGAATGAGAGCAAACCAAAGGAGAGAACAAGAGAAAGCAAACAATGTGAAATGGGAAAGAGAAGCTCTGTATGTGTGTGGCTATTCTTTAGCCGCTCTCAAAGCCACGTAATAAAACATTAAATTCCCTGAAATAGAAACAAAAATATCCGTGTATGATACATGTTTATTAACTTTTGGCATTTACTATTTCTTCCCATTTTTCAACAACATTTAAAAGAGGAAAGAGTTGAAAAAATTCCACATTCTGAGGTAAATACTAAATACATGGAAGGAATGGAAGAACCCAGAGTACAGAATGTGAGTAAATGAGTACATTCTTCAATCACACCACTGACATAAGTATTTCTGAGCTTTTACAGTGATTGCTGACAACTGACTACTGGCAACTGATTACTCTATGATTTTTCACCTTCTATTGATGACTCTGACTCATATTTTCACCAATGTTTTTCGTACAGTATTGCACTGTGGAAATAGAATACAGAGAATATAAAATACAGAGCTTTCATGAATCTTGAATATCATGTATAAAATGTACATTATACACTGCTTGATGTTCAGTGTTCAGTATTCAGCCCTTCGTTGAAAATAACACGACCTTTTCTTTTAATAAGAGCTGTTGGGGAAAATAAAAGCAAACATGTGGCTGTCCTCCTTTCTCATCTTCATAATTCATAATAATAACTCATAGAGGATATTTCCTTGACACAGATGACCTTTCCGAAAAAAAGAAGTATACTATAAATTCTAAATTATACATCCGCCATTCCGCGTTCCACATTTCCTCATGAAAAGAACCTCTAGTATCTACTATAAAGTATAAATATCTGATATCTGTAACATTTATATGGACAAGCATAACATTTCATATTTCATACTTATTGCAGGAGGCAGCAGAGTATTTTCAAATCTATACCATTTATTACATGTCTTCTACACTTTCAAAAGTCCAAAAAATTCAAAAAAAGCTTTGAGCCTTGAATTTTGAATATCTATTTTAGTAACTCCTGTTGACTATACAAAAACAGTTTTTTTCTAATTTCTCTGCTAAAACTCGTAATTTTTTAGAGCGTAACCGCACTGTGTTTTGATTATTGATTTTAATAATGTATTATGAATTATAGACTTTTAAATTCTACAGTTAAATCTTTTTTACTTTCTTTTAACTTTTGAGTATTAAGTTTTACAGATGAAAAAAATAGGATATGGTTTTAAGTTTTAATATGACTTTATTGTAGTTTAAATTATTAAAAATACATTAGTGAACCGGATATCATTTTGATTACTGTATTTGTGATATTCCGGATTCCGGATGTATTTTGTGTTTTCTTAATGTATCTTGGATATACGATCCACAGCTTATGCAACATACAATGTACAATGTACATTGTACATTTTACATCCTCGAACGCATCGGAATTTTGAATAAAAATTCCCCCTTCCGTCCCTGAACTTTAAACTATATATACGCAAAGCTGAGCTGAAACTAGAACCGAAACCGAACGGAAAAGTAGAGCAAACAGACTTGAAAACATTTTTCTTGGTTCTTTTGAGTCCTTTCTATTCAATTTACTTGTATTGAGTATTGAGGATTGAATTTCATTTCATTTTGTAGAGTAATGTGACATGTGGAGAGGAGTTGGCGTACTTTTATATAATATGCAATGTACAATATGTTTTATAAAATATACAGGTACTTCCGGTTCCATTTCTATTCCATTTCCATGTATTGGGTTTTCTGCACGGTATAATATCTGTATATAATATTCCAAGTAAATATGCCGCACAACAAACCAAACCACATTCACCAATATCTTGTGTGTGAGTGGTTGTGCAATATTGGATGTTGGATGTATGATGTGTCATGGAAGATGTAGGATGTAGGATGTACATTGTACAATGTACGTTGTACATAGAGAGTTTGTGTGTGTATTCAAGTAAAACTAATGCAATGTCTACAATGCACAAGGTATAAAATATCAATTGGTAAAATATCACATGTGTATTTTGTATTTATGAAAGGGGAAGGAAACGGAAGAATTTTGAGTTTGAGTTTCATCTTGAGTCTCTTGCTCTCTTTCTCTGTGCAGCATGAGAATTTCAAATTGATTCAATTGTGAGATGGAACGAGAATCAAGAATCGAGAAACTCAACTGTGCATCACTGTACATTGTACACTGTACAAATTTTCAACCCCAAAATGGAATTATTGGTCTTGTCGCGGTGACAAAAATAGATGCCCAGGAAAAAAGCTGGTACACTTTCTTATTCAAAACTCGATACTCGATCCAATGCAACCAGTAAAAATCTGTTGCTGGCTCTTGTTTGTTATTTCTTGGTCGTTGGTTCATGTCAAATGCTGAGTTCCAAATGTCGCCTGTCTAGAATCTAGAATTTGATGCAAACTTTCTTTTACTTTGGTATTTTCGTGGGATTTTCCTGGATTTTCTTCATATCTATTTTTACTAGTATTTTTTGGTCATGAGTCAAAAGTCAAAAGTCAGAATCATTTAATATTGTTTTTGACACGAAAATTCAAAACTCAAAACTCCATCCATTGAATTTCCTAGAACACTGTTTTTGATACGGTAGTCATCAACAGAACCCAAGAAACCGACGGAATTCCTGTTGACACTAGTCTTTTAACCAAACCAAACAACGCAAAACGACACAATAGAAATAGAAATAGTTTCGCCCGTGCAGTTTTACAGCAGTTGATTTGCCTATGATAACAAACGTTGCTGCAAAATTCACACCGCTTTTTGTAGATAGAAAAAAAGAAAGAAAATGGGACAAACCTGAAGTGTCTTGTAGATTAAACATGAAATTCATATAGGATTTTTGCCAATCTTCCACATTACTATCACCCAACCACAATTGACACCACTCCTCCCGACTGACCTGTATCAAAACAACACAATACATTTTATAATTATTATTTATTTTTTATGTTTCAAATGGAAAGAGGGAAAATTTAAAAAGTATAATGGCCAACCTGTTCATCCTTATTCGCATCAGCTCGGAGTCGAAGGGCTTCCCAGATTTCTAAAAATTTTTGTGATGTTTCTGTATATTTTGCGTCTCCACTTGACCAGCCCCGCATTCGACAAATTTGCTGAAAATTGGAAAATGAACAAAAAAATAGATTAATTCAAAACTTTAAATAAATTACACAAAGCATTTAATGCTAAAAATATGCCACTCTTTGTGAAAGTATTGTGCAGAAAAGTATAGCCATTATTTTAAGTTTTCTTTGGTTATTCATTCATAAGAATGCGTCTAAATTTTAAACGGACATTTTTCATCTATGAATCAATGATCAAGGTTAATTTTAAAGTTGTAAAATATCTAAAATCTAATATTCACATTTTTAACTGTTCAAAGTTTTACAAGTTCAATGCATAAAATGTGTAATGCGTAGTGTGTATTGTGTAACACGTCTTGCTTCTCTTGAACTCTCGTCAATTTTTTACAGGAATGTAGCAAAAGCAACCGTTTCCTCACATCTCATAAAATATTTAGCCCAAGCTTTGTCTTCTATTTGTATTTGTCCACTCAAAATTTTTAGCGGCAACGCAAAAAGAAAGAAAGAAAAAAGGAAGAAAGCTTTCGCCCTCCTTTTTGTCTCTTACATCTTACATCTTACAGAATGAGAATGAGAGCATTAGCAGAGAAAGAGCATTTGAAATTTGAAAGAAGATGAAGACTTTTTTTTCCACCTATGTATTATTCAACCTTTTCAGTTTAGCTCACTTTTCTCTTCTTTGTACATTGCACATCTTACATCTTACATTTTTATAAAGGCAACGAAGGAAGAGAGAACGAATTCCGGGGTAAAATATCACATATCAAGTAGCTAGCAAGAAAGTGGCTCTACATTTCACTCAACTACACTGAAACATCCAACGGTCCAACGTCCGTTCAAAAATACTGAGAGGTTTCAAGTTTCAAGGTTCCCGGCTTTTCCCGGAAAATGGAAAACTGGTGTTTTTGTTTTACCATTTTAAACTTTCTTACTATTTTTCCAATATTTTTTGCCCTGCTTTTGAGCTATGAAAAAAAATTCAAAATTTCACTCCCACTTCACGCATTTTAAATCGTAGATCTCAAAACTGTTGTTTTATTCACTCAGTCTATTTGGATGTCCTACTTTGATAAATATTTTTGCTACCAGTTTTCTTCGCCGAAAAAATTGGAGACCTCGAAAACTCGAAACCTCGAGACCTTTTAGCATTTTTCGCGTCCGTCATAAGTCATAACCATACACTATACAAGATAGCCCATATCTTTCTCTTTATGTAATGTTATGCCATGTTATGAGCTCTTTACTTTCCCCATTAACCTTTTACCAGAAGTACTTTGTCTTTTTCTACTTTTCCTACTTTTTCTTCCTTTTCTTCTTCGTCAGCGGAAATATCGTACGGAGGAGGTACAACAGGCATGTGAAATCCAAATGACGCAAACACATATTCTATTCTATTCTTTTCCAGTCTACTTCTCTCTCTACTTTTCGCATGTCTTCCCCCTTTTCCATTGTAAAGATCTCCACTACATGTACGTACTACCATCATGATCATGCTCATAATCATAACCATAGACAGACATTTTGATCATCATCCCTCGAGTTGACTCGAGACTTGAGCATTTACTATTTACTGTTTACTATTTATTCGGAGGTTGATCCACGGCTTATGGCTTTGTTTTATTTTTACACACAAAGGAAAAGTCACAAAGTACGATGTACAATGTACGCTGTAGAGATTCGTCAGAAAGAGGATAGGAAAAGTCCCACAGTCCACGAGGAAAAAGTAAAGACAAATCTACCTGATGAATTATAGAGTGCGTAAATATTTACCATTTACCAACGTAACATTACAAAACATAACTTATTCAGTAGTCTAGAACCTAGAACATCCGTTTTCTCTTTGGAAATGCACGAGAAATTTGAATTTGTAGAATAAAACCTGTCATACAATGATAGGAAATATTGTATAAACTATAAACAAGTGCTCGCTAAAACTACAAATTACAAATGTGCATGTGCAACATACTGCAAAATATTAAAAACAAATAAAAAATAAAATAATAAACAATCAAAAGCTATCTTAAATCTTAGGAAAACTTTGCTCATTTTGCCGCATTAATGCATCAGCAATCAGCAATTAAAAATTAAACTATTCATGCTAATTTTATTATGCACTTTAACTTTCTCTTTTACTTCTCCATTTATCATTTATACTTTATAAAAATATAATAAAAAAGAGTAAAACCGGTCAATATCCTGAATTTAAAACTTGAAAGGATCTGAAATGAAAACTCCCATATCCCGTAGTAAAATATTCATAAATGTATCAAGACTCAAGGTTCCAGAATCAAAAGCTTATTACTCAAGACTCGAGACTAGTTTCTATAAATTATGTACACAATACAAGAGAAACATTACAGTTTATAGTTAAATAACTAGGTGTATGTTTTGTTGGATTTTCAATTTGCTGCTTGTGTATGGTGTTTGATGCTGTCATCGCAATATTTCGCAAAGTATCTGTATCTGAATCTGGATTTGTGTATGCAGTTTGAATAATGTATAGCTCTAGACTAGAAACTAGAACGGAGACTGGAGTTTGAATACTCAAGGCTTTGCTCTTTTTGCTATAGAGAAGGGAAGAAGAGGAAGAAGAGGAAGGAAATGGACTGGATAATGGAGAGTGAGCATGATGAAAGACCACCTGGATAGTCATCCCCTTCGGTGCTTTTGTGCTCTGGCTCTATTAATAAATATACAAGAGCACTTCTATATATTGGATTTTACTCTATCTATCTCTCCATCTCTTCATCTATCTCTTTCTTTCTCTCTGACTTCCACTTTCCTTTCACGTCCATTCATCCAAATTCCAAATTCAAGATTCCAGATTTTACTTTCGAGATTCTAGATTTTAGATTCTAGATTCATGCAGATTTGTACTTGGAATTTACATGCATGACAACAAACTGTACACTGTACACAGTATACACAAAAGCTTAAACACTCAAGCTTCAAGAACCTCTCCATTGTGCATCTTTCAGAATTTGCATAATATATTTTAGTCATTTTAGTCTTTATTAACTCGGGCGGAAATGTGTAAATAGTAAATACACATAACATAATATATAATGTGTGTACTATAAACTATGAAGCTTTGATGCAATATAAAACGCGTAATACCTGTACACTGTACATTTTACATGATTACAATTTACAATTTACAGCTCGTACAATCCTATAATTTATACAACCTTCAACATTCAACAGCCCAGTTTTCTTTCATGGTTTCATCCTCACAAACATCCAAGATCCAGATACATAGAAACTTGCTCATTTAAAGTATTTTGTTTTGAGTCATGTAAATTTTAAAAGGTACAAGATGTTTGTGTGTGTGTATTATTATCTTTATCTCCTTTGAAATATGGGCTGTGCAGCTGAATCATGTAAATGGTAAATGATGAAAGCAAATCCACTTCTTTTGCTATTCATCTTTTATGCCTCATTCTTGATTCTTGTTGCTCTGTAGGTTGTGTGATGTATGATATTTACTTTACCCGATGCAGGAAATTGAATCACATTAACAAACAAATAACGAGAAAAAAAGAGAGAGCTAGAGGTTTTGAGCTTTGAGAGAGAATGGTAAAGAGAAATTAAACCAACTTCAAAAATACTCATTCACATTCATTTCAAAAAATGAGTAAAAACTTGAAAAGCATTCTGCCTTTTAACTTTTAGCTTTTAAGTTTCAAGTAATTCCTTGGTCATCTGTTGCAAGAGTTGTAACCTTGAATACTGAATACTAAATGTTTTTTTACACATAGGTGAATAAAAAAAGAACCCTTTTCGATTTGCAACAAAATTATTTTAAAAAGAGAAATTTTGAGGCTATAGTGCTTTTTTCCTGTTTTTTTGTATCTAATTTTTATGATTAAAAAATACTATGATCTAAAATACTGGTATCAATATTGTAAAAAAAACATGAGTACAAAAAAATAATAAGTAAAAAAAATAAAAAAAATAAAACAATCTGCACTAATAGCAGCACAAGTTTCCCCTTTACCACTTTGAAATTATACTTATATTATAGTAGATATTATACACAGACAAAAGACAAAAGAAAGGGCAAAGAGGAAATTCCAAACTGAAAACAGATGGAGGAAAAGCTATGAAAGAAAGAAGGAAAGAAAGATAGAGTGAGTTTTATGGCTATTAAAACCCTCTTTAATTTATTATGGAGCAGCTTGTAAAGTGTGGATTGTAGATACTAGATACAAATTTTCCACACTATTAATCTTACTTTCTGTTCTCTGTTCTACTTGGAATGTTCACCAAATTGTTTACCCTCGATTCTCGAGTCTCAAGTCTCAAGTCTTAATACGAAATCAAACCACACACATCTATCCATATATTAATATTTACCTTTCCTTGTTTACACTGGCAAAAAATGAAATAAATGATGAAATAAAATTAGAATCAGATCATATGGAAAAATTGCTGTGCAAATCGTCATCATCATCATTGCATATCATCACGTATAAACTCGTTCAATACCAAGAATTGTGAATTGAGAATTGAGAATAGAGAATTGAGGATTCAGGAAGTACCTAAAAAAACCTACATACAACATACTTATTCACGCAATTTAAAGGAGTCCCAATGCGAACGCAAATGGCAAAGATTGAGAATGGAGAATGGAAAATGGAGAGAAGAAAAAGGTTAAATTCCCTTCAGACCGTTTTACTTTTTACTACGTTTTACTTCACGGTCATATGCCAGCCATCAGCCATACCGTTAGCATTTAGTATTTAGACACGCTCTTCCCTCTTCCCTCTTCCTCCAACTCGAAGCTTCCTCCATTTCGAATAACGAATAACATACAAAATCCCCCACGTTTCCTTCTTTTTTTCTTCAAGATTCAACTTACATGCGTAAGTATCTAAATCAAATGTTTTTTGCCCTCGCATTGGATTTGGAATCGGAATGGCGAGTCCAATTTTATTATAGTCTATTTTATGTATCCTTTTAAATTCAAATTCAAATTCGAACAAACGAGGAAGAGATCCCGAGTAACTATAAAACAGTAAGAAGATTATTCATGAGCACACCCAGAGCAAGAGCAAGAACAAAAATATAAACAGAGCAAAAGGGAATACAAAAAAAGATGAGGGAAAGAAATGTAAGCTCATGTATCTTTTATCTTTTATATCTGGGAATTTGTGAGTTGAGCAGGAGGATTGAGGATTGAGGCTTGAGACTAGAGACTTGAGAATTGAGAATGGAGACAGAGGAGAGAAAGCTGTTATTATTACACATTACATATTACAGGGATTTGACTAGGGAAATATTCACCAGTATTCAGCAGTATTTTGAATGTTGAATCTTGAATCGTGAATTATGACTCTCCGCCTTTGCCTATGGATTTGTGGTATAAAGTATCAACCATAAAGTATATCTATGAAATACTCATGTAGGGAACGGAGGAAAATATAAACATAAATATGAAGATGAATATAAAAGCTGAGCCACAACACGCAAAACACAAAACACAACATGACAGACGAGCGAGTGAGCAAGAGAGCCAGAGAGAAAGAGAAAGAGAGAGCGAGCCATAAAGGGAAAGTTTTGAACAAGGTGAAAGTGAGAAATTGCTCGTGATGATGGCATACATATTATTATTATTATTATTACTATGTACATGAATACAACTACGGCGTATAAGAAAGAAAAAAGAAGCCCTGTATCTAATATCTGTACAATATACAATATACATAAAACATCTCTTTTCTTTTCACCAGGCAATCAATCACAAAATGTACATTATATTCCTACTTGTACAAATAACCTTGATATATTAATATTAATATAAATATCGTCCATGTAGAATGTAGACAAATGTAGCTTAAACTGTGCTCACTATGTAAAATGTAGACGGTAGAATACTGTAGATATTTCAAACTCTAAATATGTTGCATATTAAAGTGGACAGAAAATGTGAGAAAGTGTACATAAGCTCTGAGCTGAACTGAACTGGGCTGAGTACCGGTATCTACTTGGTTCTGAGTTCTGGGCTCTGCTGGAATGAGACATCATAGATCATTAAGAAACCACACGCTAAACTTTTCTATACGGACGATTGAGATTGAGACGAGCCCAGACGAAACGAGACGAGAAAGAAACGAGAAGGGAGGAAAGATACATATTTATATTCATATTCATAATCATGTGCATATTACACATTATGACTGTTATTATTACTTGGTGCTTGGTTAAACTGGAGCTGAAGCTGAAAGCTGAGCAAACTGTGAGCTGAGTGTGAGTGAAAGAGTAAGCTGTTCATTTATTTCTCATTTATCCTCTCCACAAAATGTCAACCACACACAAATTCCTATATCACATATCGTATACCCAACATTCTCTATATTTTATAAATACCAAACTTTTAATTTCTCCCTGTCATTTTAAGAATTCAAGAGGTTGTGTGCAGTATAAATCCTCTCATAATTTCAAAAGGTATTGTAAATAAAAGACTCGAGAGACTTAAGTGATTTCACACTCAGTATTTCATGTGTGATGCCCTGTTTAGAGTTTTACGAATTTTTCATTTTACTTTACTTTTCATTTCAATTTCATTTCATTTTACTTCGGCCGATTTAAAGTAGCTGCGTGAAAAAAATTTCGGTTTACTTTATTTTCATTTTCCTTCGTGTTTCACTTCACGTCGTGAAATGAAAAAGTTAAACACAGTTTAACTTTGTCAAAAATGAAAAAAAAATGAAAATTTTACTTTTTCATGAAACTATAAATCGAAATGAAATGAAACGAAAAGTAAAATGAAACGCGCAGGATTTAGTCAGAAAAACGAAAACAAAAAGAAAACTCTAAATCGAACGAAAATGAAAATTACGTGAAAAGTGACATGAAGTGAAAAAATAGTGAAACTCTAAACAGGGCATGAAGACTTTTCCCATATTTATTTTTATACCTATACCTTCTTTTTTCAATAGAAGGAGTTCAATAGAAGCTTTCTTCAATGTAAATGTATATATGTAAAATTATTACCTACGTTTACTTATTAGATTTAAACAACTTTTTATAAAATTCATGCTGCCGCACATAAAATATTTTCCTTTGTGATTCATGCTCTAATAAAAGGTAATAAAAGTAAAACGGTATAATTTTGAAAGATCAAAGAATTTTGTTTTAACTTACTTCGACGGCGAGCTCAAAATCCTTTTTCTCTATTGTTCCACTGTGGTTTACATCTAAAAAGAGGAAACAGAAAAAAACACAAGATGAGCATTTCAAATATTCAGTGTGGAGGTTCAATTTTACGGAAAAATTAAAAGGTTTCTGTTCATATAAATCACTGTGATTTTTCAGTATTTAAACGTTAAACATAAAAGTTTCAAGGTCAAATCAAAGCCTGTTTTTGCTTTTTACTTGTTTTTATTATTATTGTAAGATGGAGAGAGTAAAAAGTAAAAAAATGTCTGGTTGGTTTGGAGCAAAATGGCCACAAAACAAAATAAAAGCCAGTGTACATTGTTCAGATACTTATTCATTATTCACTGCTAAGGATTTACTTGGAATCCTTCATTATACCTTCAAAAGATCATCTTTCAATTTCCTGGCAACTCTTTTCCTTTTCAATTCATTCCATTCTTTCTAATCTGTTTTTTTACATTTTTTCTGTATCAAATTTCATGCAATTCCTTCAAGCTTCCTTTTATAAAAGTAGATAACTGATGGATTTTTTTGGAGAGCTTTTTCCGCAGGTTCTTCATTTAGGCTCAGATTACATGTCAATACATATATCTATATATCGATGTAGATACTTTTCAAATTTTAAAATTTAAACATACTGATATAACGTGCAACATGTAGCTTACAGCGTAAACTTTAAGTTGTACACTGTGATATTTGATCCATTTTTTTAATTGTCTGTATAAAATGTAAGTACATTGAGGATTGAGGTTGAATTTCAAATTGTCAAATAAAATAAAAATTTTGTACCGAAAAATCGATCGAACACAAAATACAGCTTCTGGCGACGGAAATCGGAGGCAGACATCTGAAAAAAAAAGAAAGATAAAAAGAATAAAAAATTAGACTTTTATTATTATATCCATTTTCAATTACACTTAGCATTTATGTACTATTGTTTTTATATTTTTATTAGAGAAGAGACACGTCTTTTGGATGTCTTTCGATAGAATATTGAGAAACGTGAGCAAAATTACAAATCAAATTCTACAGTACTCATGAAGAAAAGGCAGCGTTAAGATAAAGCCTCAAGTTTGTATTCTCCTTTCTCTATTTATTGATTTTGATATCTTAACTGCAGTTTGCAAGGAATTTGTTTCTATTGTATTCCTGTTGCAAATGACAAACTACAAATTTGCAACTAGGCTTTTGCATGTTGTACAGTTTCATGCAAGAGAGAGTCCTTTTTGACGATTGACGACTGAGGTTTCTGCAGAACGCAGAGTGCAGAGAACCATGAACATGAGAACCACACAAAACAAAACAAAGATTGACAAAGGAGTTGACAAAGATTGAAGATGTTATGAGAGATGAGTTTTTCTTACAAGTTTTCCCCCCTTTGAAAAAGCTTAATGAATCCATGAGAAACTTTACATTTACTTTCCCTGTGCAGAATACGAAATACAAAATACAAAATAGAATAAAAGAGGAAGAGGATCAAATCTGTTGAGAAAATTCATGAGGATGGGCGGAAATTTTGTCTAATGTAAAAGTGATGCTTCCCTTTTATGCTGTGTTGTTTTTTTTATTAACGTTGCTTCAGTTTTCTAGATTCTGTTTAGATTCTGTAGATACTGCTTAAAAAAGGTTCTCCAACTTCCGGTTTTCCTATTTACACAAACTTCAAACCTCAACACATTGCCGATTTTATTTCATAGAATGGTAAATTACAAATTAATATGAACTTGATAGCAACGGGTTTGATAAACAAGTGCACATTTTGTAATCACGGGAATTGCAAAAGGTTCAAATTAGAACTCGGTAGTCCGAAAACCGAAAAGTTTACAAAAACTGGACTCAACTTTATTAAATTGAAAGGAATCAAAACTGAAAGCTGTATGATTGAATCAGTTTATTCAACTTTATCTGGATTGTGTATTCATTGATTGCAATGCCGGAAACTTGAAACTGGATTGTGCGTTTTGTATGGTGTGTTGTGTGTATAGAAACTGTAACGGAATAGTTGAACTGTGCACAAGGTAAAAAGTGCATTCAAAATTCAAAAGTATGCACAATGTATAATGTACACATTACACAATGGGTTATTTTGTAAATTGAGTCTGGAGTTTGGAGATTGGTCAGATTGCTTCAGGTCAGCTGTCTATTTCAATTTGAGTTGTTTCTACCAGTTCCTCTTTTTACTTCGGCTCACAATCCACAATCCACAAAACATTTATTATGCACTTTTACCTACTAAAATGAAAGGAATGAAATAATGGTAATGGAATTCACATGAAACTCACAGCCCACAAGTTCGCTATTCTTTTTTCAGAATATTATGTAAAATAATCGATTCATCATTATCATCATCATGATCACGAGGATGAGCAAAATTATGAATCAAAACAGAGCAAAAACAAACTGACTCTTCTCTTTGAAATTCTCAAAGCTTGTTGACTAGTTTTGATGATCATTGTCATTTCAAGTAAAATATTACACGAAAAAAGGAATAGAAAATGTAGCCAAAAAGTTGGAATATACCCTCTGTAAATATGCACAAAAATCCAAACCACAAAACAAAAGGATCAACCAACAGGAAAAATGTTTAGGCTTTTTATGGTAGTTTTAAAAGTTGAACAATAAAAAATATGACGTATGACTCGAAACTCAAAACTCAAAACTCAAAGTTATCGAATTCGAATTGAGGAAATAAAATTCTGTTTTTGAAACCAAATTGTTCATGGTTTGGTCGTGTTTTAGGGAGCGCAGCTTTACGATTACATAAAATGTACAGATTCATCCAACTGTCCGCATGTTCAGAATTTCTTTTTGTAATTGTCGTGTCCGTCTGTGCACACCGGGGCAATGTGAGACATGGCACTATTTCGTCGTACTATGCATAGGGAACATGGGGCAATGTGAGACTCGTTTTTTACAAATATTTAGAACTTGATGCTTTTATGGCACGATTCAAAATCCTCACAAAGTGAAGAATTTCATTTTCAACTTTATTACTTTTTAGGGTTTACTGGGGTAAACTGCGCAACTAAAAAATCAATTATTTTTTATACAGAAAAACAATCGCCAGTTTTGGGACAGACGAAAGTGAAAAGGGCAAGCTGCGCTACCCACTCGCGATGAAGAACAAGTTTTGAACTCGTACTTTGAGACTTGGACTTTCTTTTATGTTCCCGATTGCCGATAACAATCATGATGACGATGATGATTTCTACATTAGCCAAAGTGTTGCAAAATACCATGTAGTTCAAGTTGGAAGTTACAAGAGCTCCCAGAAACTCAAGACTCAAGACTCAAGACACGGAGGAGACAGGAGACAAAATAGGAGAGATAAAAGAAGATTTCATATCAAGCAAATGGGTTCCCGATCCCAGTTTCCAGTTTTTGAAAGGAGACTGAGAACTCGAGAACTTGCGAACTTGTGAATGGGGATGGATCAAATAATGTAGTGTACAAAGTGTACACATGGAACGAAAAGATGAGGTCAAAAAAGGAAAATGTGAAAAAGAGTAAAAAGTACGAAGTAAGAAAAGGAAGAAGCGGAGGAGGAAGCACTCTGGAAAAATAGTTTCCGTCAAAAATCACAATTTGATATTGAAAAATGATCCCGTTTATTAGCTCCAAAGAGAATCTGTTACTTGTTTCCATACAAAGTACCAAAAGCAAAAGCAAAAGCAAACCCAGAAAACTGAGATGCCGATGCTGGAATCCTTTTTTCCTTCTTCTTTTTCTTCTTCTCCTTCTTCTTTTTCTTCTTGTTTCCTGTTGTTCTCTACTCCCTCCGCACTATTCACAATCCACTTACTGAACAAACCCTCCTCGCCTATTTTCTATATTTTCACTCCTTGTGTTTCGGAGCTGTCGATCACACAAGAATGAACAATGAACAACTGTCTTTGTACTTTGTATAAGTAAGAAGTAAAAACTGGAACTGGAACTGGAACGAGCCTTTGGAGTTTGGAATTTTGGATGAAAGAAAGAAAGAAAAAACTCTTCATCCACATCCGCATCCCTCTGAATGCTGAATGTTGAATGTCTATTTCTTTGATTGATTGTCAAATTCATCTCACTTCTCACTCCAGTGCGAATGCGAGTGCAGATGAAAAATCAAAAATCAAACATCAAACATCAAATATCAACACTCAACGGCATTCAAATGTTGCTATGTGTAAACTTTGTACATAAATATCTCTGATCTCACAATATAATTTCTTGAAGAAAGGAAAACAACAAACAACCCTAAGCTTCTATTTTCATCTTTTGGGAGAGAAATACAGATATTTACATTTATATTTGTTTGTGTTTGTGTTCTCGTCTGGAACGGGAGATGAAACTGGAGGAAAATATGAAAATGGTTTGAATCTGTATTATGTACAATGTACAATGAACAATGTGCAACATGACATGTCAAGGATGAATGTTTAAGTGCGTGGATTTTCAGCCTCTCGTGTTGTAAATCCCTTGACTCTTGACTCTAGAGTCTAGACTGTAAATTCTATACTCTTCACTTTATGAGTTATCCTGATACTTGGAGTTTGAAGCTGGAGCTACACATCAATCAGGAATCAAAGGAGAGAGAGATACTTGTTAAATGTGGAATGGGAAAATTTCACGCTGTGTGGATTTGGAGGAAAAACATCTCGACATCTTGTCTTGAAATGAAATCTTGCGATTAGTCTTAATCTGTGTAATGTGTATTTCCCACAAATGTGCAAATTTAGGTATAAGCATTTCTACAAATGTTTTGTTCATGTATATTCGTAGGTGGATCTATATTCGAGATTCTAGATTCTACAGATGTTCTTTACTTTTTACTTTTTACAATGTCTACTGTTTGTTGTCTACTGTTCAGCTCAAGGCTCAAGGCTAAAGTTCCGATTCTTCTGCATCCAGATCCGCAGTACAACAAAGTATGAATAAACAAAGATAATTCAACACTAACTAAAAGATTTTCACAGATTTATCATTTTGATTGAAGAGCATCACCATCACCATCATCAAGTTTTCACCCACCAACAACAAACAAAAATAAAAATAACAAGTAACAACGTAAACAGTAAACATGAGCAGTCGTGTTTACACGCTCCTTAACTAGTTACACTTATACTTTTTCTTCTTTCTTATACTTTTTACTTTCTACGAATATCAGAAGATCTTCTTTTCAAAACCCGTCAATCGTCAATCATTTTTTTCCTGCATCTATCTGTTATTTAACCTTTAGGCATCTTTTATTTTTGGTACTTTTACTTATAGATGTTGAATGTTGAAGATTGAAGAGATGAAGAGTTTTGAATTATGCATTATAAATCACGCATATCTAGAATCTGGAACAAATCGATAGCTTTTGACCCAGAAGTACAAAAGTACAGTTACTCAAAACATATAACAATTTCTATAACTCATTCAACTTTTACCAGTCCCAGTTTCAGTTTCAGTTCCTGTAAAAAAGATGTGCAAATTATCCACAAGGGGAGAAAATTTTTGTTTCCATGTGGAAATAGGAAATAGGTAAAAGTAATTCATTGATTTTAAATCATTGGGATAAGAGATCTCAAAATCTACAAAATTGCAAGTTGTGATTGCGGAAGTAATTAGAATAATGTAACAGAAATTCTAATTACTCTTCCGAAATGAAAAGGGTCATGTTCAACTAACTAACTTGAAATGTAAATGGGTTTTCAACGTACTCTTTTGGATTGATGTACAATGTATAGAAGGCATAAAATGGATTGGAATAGAAAACAAAAGATGAGGAGACAAACAAGTATTTATAATATTACAATTTACAATGTACAAATCCATTTGCTGATTTCAATTTTCAATCTGCTCAAATTTGATAACGTGTCTGGATTTTGTAAACAGAAAATAGTAAATTATTATGATAAATATGTATTTATTTCCCCCTTTATTCTCTATTCTCTCTTTCTTCCTCTCTCTTGTTCCACGATCTAGAATCTAGAATCTAGAGTCTGGAACTCTGCATGTTTCACCATCGTAAATCAAGTTTTGTTACAACTGCATCCATTTGATTCTTCCGTATCGATTTGAAATGGAATGAAATAAACAGGATTGAAATTCAGCTTCATTCAGAACGTGCAAGGAAAAATGTACACTTGTTCTACGTTTCACACAATCTACATCCAATATACAACACAGACGCAGAAACAGACACGGATACGCATAAAGTATTTGTACAAACCTTCTCTTGATCACTTTGATTGTCTATTGTCTATTGTCTATGATTGGAACGGAAAGTTTGTACACTGAAATGAAACTAGTGTTACAAAGTCAAGTGGTTTGGGAGATGTCGAGTGTCGAGTGTCGAAGCTTGGATGAGTACAAAATACAAAATGAAACAAACTGAAACAGTCACCACATGAACGTTGAACACTGAACATATTTGTAAATCCTTTGGGAAAACCAACTACCAACACGTCTATCTACAATCTACAATCTACAGTTTACACTGTCAAGTGTGCAGTTTTTACTTCACACTGTCTATCTGTAGTTTGGCTTAACGCTTGTCAGGGGATTTGGGTAATTTCAATATTACTCGAGTCTTGAAACTTGAGACTAGAAACTTGAGAGTTGAGTCAACGCTTGTATGTTTTATGTTATACACCCGCATTTATCTACTATCTATTTACTGTGTAATGCTTTCTACACAAAAAAGCTTTCACTTCTCCATACTTATTATGCTTTTCATTATGCATCCTTTCTCCACTCATTTGTCTCTTATTTTACTTTTCTATGTCAATTTTTCATTTTTATTTACTTTTATTATTTCTCAATCGTGTTCAAATGCAAGACAGGTAAAATCAGAACAATAATTATTATAAAAAATTTATAGAACGGAATTCTGGAGCTTTGTATAAATTCACTGTTAAATTTTACTCCAGTCTCCTGATTTTCAAGGTTTTTACTTGAAAATAGGTTTGTAATAGGATAAAAGATAAAAGTAAGGTTTGTGATTCTCTAAAGAAAAATAGGTTTGTAATATCTGACTCTTGAAAATCTCCAAGCCTTATTATTTTGATTTATGACTTATAGCTTCATAATAAACAACAATAAACAAAAAAAACCAAGTATTTTCCTCAAAATAAGTATCTAAAATCTACATTTACGCATTATAAAGTAAAAGTAATGCTCTATGACAAACAACAAACCACAAACCACAAACAAGAAGCTCATGTCTACTATCTATTACATAACAGACGCATGACATAATATCTAATATGTAATCATTTTTGTGGCAAAACTTTTCATAATACATTGCGAGGTTGGCTTTTGACTCGGATTTGGATTTAGATTAAGAATTAAGACATGAAATATGAAATGAAAGTTGAAATAAAGTTGTTGAAACAATGATAAAAAGGTAGTAAAATAGTAGTGGTTTCATCTTGTTTGTTTTGAGCTATAATTATTGTTTTAGTTGTAAATGTAAGGTGTGCGTGTATCTACATAATACATAAATATGTGTTTGTACGACTTGTAAATGTTGGTTTTATTTCTCCATATAAAAATATCAGGAGTTGTTTAAACAGCCGGACAAAGGACAAATACCAACTCTTTTTTCCCCACTGATTGCAATATATTCATATTTATAGCAGTCTTATAAGCTTATTTACTCGAGTTGGAGTTGGATTTGGATTTGGATTTGGACTTGGTTTAGTTGATCGTTGCCAATCCATTCCATTCCAATCCGCAGTTCAGGATTCACTTTCACTCAGTCTGCAAAAGAACTAGTTTTTTTTCCAAGTCTAGTTCATTTTCTGTTGTATGCACCTCAACATTTACTTTGTACATTGTACAATGTGCATTAAATAAATAGCGTGCGCTTAAATAAGGCCGCTTGCTCATTTTTCTTACGCCCTTTTGTGTGGGGAAAAGTTTCAAACCCACCATTTTTTTTATAGGAGTAAACACGCAAATTTAGGATCCAGGATCCAGCCATACATAACTTTTCAAACTACAAACGACGCATATGTACATTTTACATACTTTTGTTGTTTGTATTTTACGTTTTCTGTTTTTTTTTGTATTCATAATTCATCCCACACTTTTCGACTCGAGAATTGAGACTTGAGACTCGAGTCAATTTTGATAGTGGATACAAAATATGTTGTAAATACTAAACACTAAATACATCTACCGCATGCTGTATTATGTACAATGTACAATGGGAAAAAAGCATAATAATTGTATTAAAGTATCTACGTCAAGAAAATCCATAGAATCGATTGACTCAGATTTGATTGATACTTTATAAAAGCTCAAGTACTTTTATATTCTACATTCTACATACCGCATTTCATTTATATAAATTTGATATGTGATGCCGACAAAAAAGAATTTCTTTGAATCCTTTCAGTTTTTCTTCTATATTAGAAAAATGCTGTACATAGTAAATACGCTTATTATTTATTATAAATATCAGTTTCCTCTTTTGTAACATTTTTTACCTTTTCGTTGTTTATTTTCAAAAGACATTGTTATTCAACTAAAAACTAGATATTATCCAGTAATTTTTAAATGGAATGGACTTTTTCATACTTGAGGCCAATTTTAATTCAATCAGGTAAATGTACAAAAAAGAAGTAAGCAATAAAAAGATAAACAAAATATTTTAAATCGAGAATCGAGTGAGGATTTTGTCTTATGAAGCTCATGAAGAATTTATGTAGAATGTAGAATATAGAAAAAAAATAAGGAAATTGTAAAAAGTAAATGCCTGAATTTTATCATCAATTGTTTTTGCTTAATACCTTTTGCCTTTTGTCGTTTGTCCCTGTGACGTTTGACTTGTGACTTGTATATTGTATTTTGTGAATGACAGAGAGAGAGAGAGAGAGAGAGGAAATGTGCGTGAAAAAAGTGACAGGCCTTAAAGACAAGAGACAAAAAAGGCTGGAATCTCTAAATTCTTAATTCATAGCACTTACGATCGATAATGTTTCAATTCAATTTGAGAAGAAGACCTTGAGAATTATTTATGAAAAGCCCTTTGTATGTACAGTTGTACAATTACAAGCCTACGCTGTATGTGTACAAACTTATTATTTTTGAAGAGGGTAAAGAAAATACTTTTTATACAAGACATTTTAACCGAGAAAAGGGGAAAAGTTGGTCATTTAAGAAGAATTGGATTAGCGATTAGCGATAATGAATTAATGGATGTTTTTCTCCGGTCATGTGAAAAGAAGATCTTCGAAGGTCTATCTAAAACGTCGTATGTACACTACACACTATACATTATACATACAGTGTTCAGAATTCAGAACCATTCACTTGACTTTTCTATCCAGTTTTAGTTCCAGTTTCGGGTTTCCAATCTTCACCGAGTCAAAAAGCAATCACTGAAATCCTATTGTAATTGAGGTTAGCCCTGATGATTACACTCTGTCAAATTCAGTAATCCAATCAATACTAAATCCCAACCTTTTGACTTTGGACTTTTGACTTTTGACTGTTGACTGAGGACCGAACAACGAAATTTATCTTGATTCATTCATTCGTTCACCATTTCAGATTTATGTACATAAATCTTAATCTCCCCTTTTAATTTCTCCATCCACAATTCTCTCACTTGATTCTTGATTCTTGATTGTTTTACACTGAGCCAGTTCCAGACTCGAAAGTGTTTCAAATTCTAGAGAAGGATGATAATTATCCCCATTACATTAAATTACATTACATTAGATGACTCATTTTCCACTCCAATGCCCTAGTATTTTTAGTAGCTATTCCATCTTTTCCCCAGATTTATGTACAAAAGGTACTAAACATTTAAGCTGTTTATCGCTGTCATTAGCTCTTCTTTTATTTATGAGTTTTCCCTGTCAAGAATCAATACTACGTGATAATAATATGATACTTTTCCTTCAAAAGGAATTTCGACTTTTTACTTTTGATATTTACAGGTTCAGATTTAAGAGCTGAATTTTGAGTGTTTCATATTATTTGACATTTGACATTGGTATGTATTTATTACAATCATGGCCATGATAAAAAATGAACAAAACAATTTATAAAAAATTAGTCATGATTTACAGTAAAAATAAGTCAGAAATACCTTTTTTATTGTTTGGAAATTGAAAATACCAAGCTACTTGAAAAATCCAATTTTGGACCATTTTCAACATTTTGTATTAATTTTGTCAGCCCATTATATGAATTTTTATAGTACCTGCTGATGAACATAAAACATAAAACATAATGGTTCTTCACTTATTACAATAAAAATGAAAGGTATAAATAATACGTCTTACTGCATGTCCAATGTAAATTGTACAACAGATGTATAATGTACAATGAACATTGAACATGCGTACAAATAAAAGTTGAGGATTGAGACATATTACGTAGAAGAGAGAGAAGCTGGATGAAAAATTAATGTTTTGATGTCGACATCTTCCTCTCTCTCCCTGTCGCTTGCTCGCAACTCTAAACTTTTAATAGTGAAACCTCTTGAGAGGCTTTCCTTCTCAAAAGTGTCTACAGTCTACAAGCTGAACGCTGAAAGAACTACAGTCTACAGTGTTTTTACTAATGTTCGTACAACTTGCAACATTTCACCGTTCACCATCCTCCGGATTTTTAAACAATAGTTTAAACTCATATTGTACACCGTGCCCTGTGAAAAACATAAAATAATAGCTGGCGTGAAAATAGAAAAATCAAAGTAAAAAGGTCTTGTTGAAACTTGAAACTGTGATCCAAGTCTAAATCTAAATCGGAGAATGATCAAAAATCAACACAATAACAAATAACAAGCTAATTTTGAAAGGTTGATTTGAAAATGTCAATGTTCAATGTCAATGTTTTCCTTGCCAATTTTTTATTTTGGTTATTCTATTTTTTACTCATCTATAATTTTGAATGTATCTTTCAATTTTTATTCATGCATTTTCAAAATAATCCTGAGCAATGCTGTTGTTTATCCTTTACAAGAAAAGAGATTCCATTTATTTGCACGTGCAAATATCCCGCTTTCCAATTTCGCCTTTGTTTAAAGTATGCAGGCTGTAAGTTTTAGGTGTACATTTTCTACTATTCAACATTCGACTTGGAACCATTTGAATTGAACCTTCAGTTTATTGGAGATACACAGGAGATAGGAGAAAGAATACGGGAAAATAGACAGTAGACAGTTTCCTTATCGACAAGGACTGGGACATCTTTTTAAGAAAACGAGAAACGTTGATGACAAACAATAAAACAAAGATGCGTGTAGCAAATACTAGAAACTAGTACGAGAAATAGATGGATGTAAAATACTTATACAATGACAATGATTTTGAAAATGTCTAAGATTTATTTGTTCTCGCCGTCATTTCTTCAATTCCTTTTATTTACACTTTCCCCGTCCCATGTTCCATGTTCTACGTTCTACTTTCTATTTTCTATCTTCTATCTTCTATCTTCCATCTTCTATTTGCTACGTTCTGTTTGATGTGCAGGGAGAAAGACGGAAGAAGAAAGGAAATGGTTGTGTACCAATCTGCCGGTCCGATGGACAAAGGCAAGAGCATATCCGTAAAAGAATGAAAACGGGATGAGAATCCAACTCAGACTGACGAGGGCAAGGAAAACAAGAATGAGAACGAGAATGAGAACGAGAACGAGCAACGAGTTGTGACAACATCAAATGAAATTATAATCTATGTACATACTATATGCAGTATGCAGTGAAATGAAGAATGTACACATACATGCAAAAGTATAAGTAAAAAAGACGAGACGTGAATCAGATCCTGAGCCGTGGAGAGACACAAGAGATTTCAAATTTTGATTCGGATTTGGATTTGAGCTGGTTCTGTACTCTGTACACATCATATAGGATAGAGTATAAGAAATAAAACGAAACTTGATTTTCCTTCTATAGTTTTTAAGGAAAATATAGTTTATATATTATGTACATGTGTAGTTTTTCTACTCTGAATGATTTAATTTATATAAGTTGAAGGGTATTTTAAGAAACGAGGAGGATGAGGACGAAAAGTCTAAGAGGAAAAGATTTTACAATTTGAACGGTACACAATTTACACAATTTTCCGGGCTTTGCTTCGCCCTTGTCAAATTTCATTTCCCAGTACAGAGTACAGAGTACAGTTAATTCGGACTTGTTCCTTTTCCCTTTTTTCAAGAGGTGGGAAATTACAGCACCGGTAGTTTCAAGGCTTCAAGTAAAAGGTTGCTGGATCAACTTAAACAATTAACAATCAGTATTATTGTTATTTGGTTTGTAGGAGCCCGTCCCTTCTTTTTTTCGACAGTAAAATTTACAATGTGCAATCCAACATCCAACCCAAATCAAAGGTTGAAGAAATGCTCAACTTTTATGTACTTTGGGCTAAACTACTGCGTCAGTCTATAATACTTGTTACCTTTTCTGTAGATGTAAGATACTCTAGTAATTTAACCCTGATGCCAAATCAAAGATTTTAAATCCTAGCGGACTTTCTTTGAGCTTTGAACATTTTGTCTCAACTAAATTCATCAAGGATCAAGGGTTAGATAGATAATTTTAAATCGTATGGTTATTCATTATTCATTATTGGTTATTGAGATGAAGAAGGTTACAGTGGACATTTTATTTTTTATAGAGATGATACCAAAAAATGAGCATGATTTTTTGTTTGACGTAGAAACATACAAAAAAGTAACGTTTACTTTTATGCGTTGGATTTTGGTTGTTGGTTTTAGGAACACAAGAAAATTGTAGCTTCTCGTTATCGTTTTCATTTCCCTGCTCCTTTTCTTTTCTAATGGATTTGAAAGGCAGATGAAAGATGTTGAGCACAGAACATTAAGCACATGAAGCAGTGCTCAGGTTTTAATAAAAATGAAACACCAACGTTGTGCACTGTGCACCGTTCTGTAATCATCGTAGATCGTAGTTCTGTAGTATTCTTGTTTCAATAGGTTGGTTTTGTAGTAGCGAGGGAAAAGATGAGAAAAGATTAAATGAGATGAGAAGCAAAGATGTTGTAACCATTGTACATTGTAAATCCTCATTTTCTATTATGGGTCCAACTTTCATTTAGCTTGAATTGGATTGTTTGGTTTTGGTTTTGCTCCTGGATTTGTGTCTCTAGTCTCCAAATGTACTCATCTACTTTCTACACAAGGTTTGTTTTTGTGTAGTCATCCATTTGACTTATTTGAAAATTGGGAAGAGGAATTGTGGAAAGGATAAAAGATAAAAGTCAAGGCTCAAGACACAAACTCAAGAGAAAGGAAAAAGAACTGAATTGGTGAGAATTACTCGCATCATCTGTTCTCGGATAATAAGCCATATTCAATCCACAGGGCACAGGGCAACGGGTACAGTTGTAACTTACACTTTATCTAGTATACTTTATTCTGTACGCATTTCCCATTTGCGATTCACCTTATACGCAGTTATCAGTATATTTAAAAATCAGACTTAATTTTCTTGGGAACTTTGCAACAATGTTTGAGATTTTATTAGTACATAATCCAACTGCAGTATTATTATTACAGATTAAAATACATCATCAGCCAGGAGCCAACTTTTTGAGTACTTTAAGTAACCTGCGTCTTCCGTTAAAAATATTATATATCTACTTATAAAAAAGTAGCATGATCAAATCATGACCAAATGTGAATGTAATTTTGTGCAGCAGTTCAGTGTTTAGTGTTTAGTGGAATTATTGTAAAACTAGAGCCTGTTAAGTACTAAGTGGAAGGAATTTAGAATTTAGATGGTTGATGTAGAGGCATAAAAGAGTAGAGAAAGTGTGGGTAATTTCCTCATTAGGAAAAGTGATGGTAAGAAAACTAAGCACAAGTAAAAGTAAAAGAGGTAGAAAAAGAAAGGGCATAATTTTCTTTTTGTAGTCTTTTCCTCTCGCTTTTCTACGCACAGCTTATTTATTCAATGTACATTGTACATTGTACATGTTACATGTGTAAATTACGATATTATTAGTGTAAATACTTCCTCCCAACTTTCCTATTGTTTTATTATGTATCTATAGTTTCTACAAATCCTCATTTTCCAGTTCTTAGTTCTTTGCTCATTTTCCTAGAAAAGCTAGAATAGGAACAAGAACACACTGCTTTCTGCTTTATGACTGATGACCTCTATTCACATCTGCATTCTAGTTTTCTAGTTTCTAGTAAAGTGGGATGTCCATTGTACATATTTCTCCTCTACCATTTTTTATGCACCTCAAGAACATTCTTTCTTCTACTATATAATTTTCCCGAGTAAAACCAAACCAAACTAAGCCAAGCCAATAACATGAAAATAATCATGTTATGATAGTTTCCGTTTTACTTGTTTCTCTCTTCAAATTCCAAAGTCTTAATATTTATTTCACTGGTTTGAAAGGAGGTCACATGGAATTCCTCACCTTGAAACTATATAGAACTACAAAGTACAAACTACAAACTACAACTTGCAACTTTTCTACAGTAGTTTTTAGTTTGACTTGCCTTCTTTTACTACAATTGGGTTTCATAGAAGTAAAAAAGTAAGGGGAAAAACTTTACATGTGAGAACTTCTCACGGCTAAAGACTCCCGACTCCCGATTTCAGGCTTAGAAAAGGAAAGAACGTCAAAAATCAGAAATCAGAAACCAGACTTTGTAAATCCAAAGCCAAAGCCACTGCCGTGTGTTCGTGTTATGATAGGACACGGGGAAAAGTTGACAAGTTGTAGGGTCAAAGTGGCAAAGTGTGCTATGGGTTTAAGTGTGCTGGTCGGGATTTTGAGTTTAAATAACTACATTTTTTGACCAAATCTTTTTAAAATATAAAAATATGGACCTCGACCTCCATCATATCAAAATTTCAGACCTCTGGCTTTATTATTTTGGTCACAATTAATGTTCAAAGTCAAGATGTCAAAATGAGTTGTAAATCAATAAAAGTCAACCGTTTTCAACTCATGATATCTTTACTAAAACTTAATATTTTTTAATAAAATTTGGTATAAATAATATCTACAAGTAAAAATCTTATTTTTCATGTAGTTTATAGATTTTTAATTGTACTCAGTTAATTGTTATTAGAACCAGCACACTTACACCCCGATTTAGCGCATGTTGCCTAAGTGTGCTAATGCAAAAGACATAGGATTTTTGTGTAAGTGTGCTAATGGGTTTCTGCATAAAAACTGTGTTGTGTGCAGGGTTTAGCTGTAGAAATACTTGAAAGTGGATACGAAAGGGATTTTACACACAGAAAAATTATATTAATTGTAGTTAAGTAAATAATAATAATAATTAACAAAAGTAATAATAATAATAAGCATTATTATTATAACTTATAGTTATTTTAAACTTTAAAATTGTGTTTTTTATTAAATATCTGTGTTGTTATCTGTGTGAAACTCTAAAATCTAAATTATAAACTCACTAATTGAGTTCAGTTATATTTAATTTTTAATTGAGATTTAAGAAAATCTAAAATAAACACAGTTAGTAAAATGTTTGACGGTTGATGGATGCTTCATGTTGAGATCATTTTAAAAGTATTTCATTTTTTATTTATCTCTCAAAATGAATGGAAAAAAGATGACATGAATACTTTAATAATTATTATTAAAATGATAAAATAACATTTAAATGCACCAATTAATTGAATAGTTAACATGGTAAATGTTGTATGAGTCCCTGGTTAGTGTTATCTGTCATTATTTACTCATTTTGACCCTTATTTAACGAAAAAACAAAAGTAAAATGTGAGTTGTGAGTTGTCAGCACACTTACACAGAGCAAATATGTATTACAATGCATTTTCCCATTAGCACACTCAAGCCACGACTGAGCACACTTAGGCTGTTTGTGGTGTAAGTGTGCTGGTCGGACGTTAACTACTTTCCCATTTAATTACAATTAAACCGTTTAATGTACAAGTTTGAGATTTCGTACATGTAATCTACATGAATTGTAAATATGGTTAGACTCAAATACCATTATTTTTGGTCAAGTTTTCTTTGTTTAATTTGTAGTTAAAGTTTGAAACGCGAAAAAGTTAGCACACTTACACCACTTGACCCTACACTGTACATACTTTACAATTTACTATCACAATAAATTTTCAAAGTCAACTTTCCATTCCCTCGACATTCAAATGATGACTCGAGACGAGAGACTCGAAACTAAAGTCTAAAGACTAGAAACGAGAAACGGAAAAGTCTTCAAACTGTTTGTCTTGCAGTTGTGCTGTTTGCTGGAAAGTGAAAAGGGAATCACGGCAGAAGTCCCAGCCACAACACAACAGAACAGAACACATGTCAGAAATAAGTACTTTTTATCTAGTTTACTCAGTCAACTGTCAACTGTCGCCTTGAATTAATCTGTTCATAATTCCTCCTCGTGCTCAACCTGTTCCCTTTTCTCCTGTTTATTCACTGTTTACCTTTCTGTCTGCAGTTTTGTAGTTCTGCAGACCATTCACTACAACCATGTTGAAAAACTACTGTTTGGGGCATCTTGGGAAATATTTTAGAGTGTGCAGTTCAGTTTAGAGAATCTATTAGAGTTTTGATACTTGATACTAGAAAAAGATGTAAAAAAACACGTACCTTGTTTTAAATAGAGGAATTGAAACAGGACAAATTTACACTTTTTCCTTTTCTTCTTGATCCCGACTTGACTTTTGATCTCACACTTTTGACGTTTGACGTTGGAATTTTCACTCACCGCCAACTAAAACAATATCAATAAAAACCAACACAATTTTTTTTAGATTTCTTCAAGTATTTTTCGATTTAAAACTTCACTGTGTGTCTAAAAAAGTTGAAAAAAAAGAAAGAAAAAAGAATAGAAGAAAATTTGCAAAAAGGGGAAAAAATGTAAAATGTGAGGATGAAAAATTGGGGGTGAAACTGTGAAACAATGGGAAATTGAATCGGATGTACACAATATTAATAAATTTTGTAAAAAAAAAAGTAGTAACTGGATAAAAGAAGAAGAAGAAGTAGAAGAAGAGAATGTGTTCTCACCTGGCTGGTTAAAAAACTGAACAGTAGTTAAAATGTGTATGTAGAATGAGAAGAGGGTTGAATTTTGAATGGAATTGAATTGAGTAGAGTTGTGGAGTGACGTTGAGGCAGTTGGGATTAGTGGGAATTCAATGGTAACTGATCGAGTGATCGAGTGATCTACAAGCAGAGAAACTGAGACTTGGACTGAAACTGAAACTGAAACTGAGAAACGGAGAGAGAAACGGAGAGAGAGAGAGAGAGAGATGAAACTCCCCGGGAGAACTTTTCCCTACCTTTCTATCGTATCTTTCCCCTTTGCTTTCTTCTCCTATTTTCTGGTTCTGGTTCTGGTTCTTGCTCTGGTTCTTGTTGTGTGAGTGAGTGAGTGAAAGCCACGGTGAAAGTTATCCCGGACACATGTAACATACATTATACATGTTTCTCTATGCTTTATACTGTATACTTTATATTATAGATTGTGGATTGTACTTGGTGAGGAAAAGAAAAGAGTACCTAAAACGTAAACCCAAAAGTTCCTCCTCGCAGCTTTCAACTCCTCAACACGGGCCACATAAATCTATATCCATAATGCATCATTCTTTCTCTGTACATTTTGTACAAGTGTTTATATGCTTATAATAATATTCATAAGTGTACACTGTACACCTAACACTTTACAGTATAAAAGTCCATTTGTACTTGTATTTGTATTTGTGTATTTGTATCAAGGCCCCCGTCGTCTATTATTTCCCATTCCGGGAACCCTTTTTCAAACTAATACTAGTACTATAGTAATGTATAAAATATAGTAGGAATAATATACATTATACATGGATTGAAAAGACTGCAAATTTCCTTATAATACTTTTACTTGTACATGATCATGTTTGACAGTCATTGGCATGCGCCACTATTTTCTACAGTTTAGACGGTTCATACATCTCTCTTGCTTTTTTACACTAATATCTTTTCCCCCACTTTCTTCTCTCTCTCTCTCTCTCGACTGTCTCATTTTTTCAACTACTATTTCCTACCACTTTTTGTCTCTTTATTTTTTTCACTACACCCGGTATACGAAGTACTGCTGAGAATGCTTTATATCAATTTGAACACTATGCAAATTCAAATGCACAGGATAATACTTGATTCTTAAATCCGGAATCCGGAATCCTGAATCTTAAATATTCATTCTTGATCCTTGTTCCACATTTCGTACGGCTCTATTCTCTATTTTTTATTACAACCTCACAGTTTTGCTCCCCTTAGTTTTTCTCAATTATGTTCTTCTTTTTCTGGGTGCTCTTTCCCGTTTCTGTTTCAGTTTTAACGGGCAATTTCAATAATCTTGTTATTACAGGGATGGATCTGGATCTGGATCTCGGCTTGGTGGTTTTTCCCCGCCTACTCTAATTAAAATTTACATCCATACGTTTTCATTGTCTATTTTCTCCTTCCGTTTCAATGCTTTTTTTAGAAAGCGAAGCGTTCTATTGTAATCCTCGTGTCTGTCCGTCCGTCCGTCGGTGCACAATTAGCCACCTAGCGGACAAAATTGTAACTCGTTTGTAGTGCCACCTAGCGGACAAAATTGTAACTCGTTTGTAGTGCCACCTAGCGGACAAATTTGGAACTCGTTTGTGGCGCCACCTAGTGGAGACTTTTAAAACTACATATTCCATTTTTTATAGTCAGCTTCGCTTCCGGAGCCTAAAGCATTTATGCTTTCAATGCGATATAAAATCGTCACAAAGTGAGGTTTTTTTGACTTTGTTATTAGGTAGGTTTAGATAAAGATTCAGAATTGGGACTAAAACCAACTACCAGCTAACGAATACCAAAGAGGCTTATTGTGTACTAAATTAAAATTGAGTAGAGGATAAAGAATCATGAGCAATTGGTTAACTTGACGGTTAATTGGTTCATTGGTAATCCTCCGTCCCTTTGGGAGGTACAAGATGGAAGCATTGGACATTGGACGCTAGAGAATAAAAATATAATTTCTGTATTCAATACCTGAGGTCTAATAAAGTTGTATTAGATTTTAAATTTGAATAGGCATACTTGTTTGATGTTTGATATTTCGTATGTTACTTTTACATGGAAAATTATCCATCGATTCCTATTGGCATTCGTATTTCCCATGCCACCCATCCTCATCCGCAATCCGCAATCATGATTACCGTGATAAATGATGATACTGCGGTGAGGGAACAAGTAAAATAGAGTGCTTTTAATTCATCCTCCTCTAAAATCTCAAGTTGGAAATTTCCCTAGTCAGTTGATTTTACTTGCAGCCGTAAGAGATTGTTCCGAGTGTGTGTGAGTTATTTCTCATTTTTAAAAAATTCCAAGATTTTCATTGAGCATGTTTGAGAAAATTAAATTTCCCATAGGTATACATATGGCATATATGCTCTATTTTGTATGTTGTATTTTGAATTATGCTGCGGTTTTCATGAAAAGATGTCATCTAATTTTGGTCCTTATGTTTGCTATTTGCATTACTTGTACAATGTACAATGCGCAATGCACATTCTACATGTACGCGGTAATGAATAAATATGTAAAACAATATGTGAGGCAACATGCACTTACTATTTGCGGTAGGAGGAAAACGGAATGAAATTAAATTACATGTGTGATGTGGCCTCTGGTTTCTGAACCTGAGGTCCTTGCCATGAACTATGAACTTTGAAATATTAACTAAATAAGGTAATTTGTTTGTTTATTTCCATGTTCAACGTTCATGCATTCAAAGTTATTGTCAGAATCAACATTTTCTTGTTAATAAATACGAAACAATCAAAAATCAAAAATGAAAATTAACACAACAAAGTCAATACAATTTTATCTCCTTCCTCGAGAAATCATCAGACATCATAAATCAGATGATACAAGGTTACGTGATGTATGATGTACTAAATATTTGCTGATTACAGCTAAATAATAAATTTACATATTTTACTTCCACATTTTCTATTTTCAGCAGCATCCTTCATTTTCATCATCAAATTAACTTGTACATGATTTACTTACATAACATGATTGATAATTCATATATTCAGAACTTGTGAATTGCCTGGATCATTTTGATCCTTGTTCCTTTGAGAGCTGTCCCGATTTCATTAATTAATATGTGCATTTTCCTATGTATTTCCCTACATTAAAAGTATAATGGAATACAGAAAGAATTAATCCTGTTGAATAAGACTTTGAATTTGGAACCTGGAATTCATCCAAGTACTCATTTGGCCTTCATTTGGAAAATTCAAATAGTACACACATACACAGCATTTACTGTCCTCCGCTAATATTTGGTGCCTATAAAAAAGTGACGACATACAAATTACACAAAGTACAAACTAGGTATTGATAGTTCTTTTCAGATTCCCGACTGAAAAGGCTAGACCTTGAGAATCCAGAATCGAGAATTGAGACGTTCTATTCAGGATTCAGGGCAAACGCATCAAGTATAAATGTCAAATACTGCATGGACACAGTTTGCACGAGAATGTCTGACAATACAAGGTTGTGATATGTGACACACGTTTTACAGGTTTTTTATATAAACAATGTACAGTGTACAGTCTACAGTCTTTGCTTTTTTTGGGCTACTTTGTAAATGTAGAGGAAAAGGTTGAAGTACTGTAATAAACTGATGTGATATGTGCTCATAGACACTATAGACTATAAAGTAAAGAGTATACTAGTTACACGTGTTTGTAGTTTGTAATTCTTTCTAAAACCTGAAACCTTCTTCCTGTGGATTGAATGACCAAATAAAAGTTGTGGCTGGGATTGTCGCTTCCGCTTCGCCTTTGAAATCTCTTTTTTTAAAGCGATAGAAGACTTGATTTTTTTACAATCTACAATCTACCTTTAGAGATTTCATCCAAGTTTTTTATTTTTCATGTTGCATATATAGATTAAAAACGGATAAAATAAGAAAAATACAGTAGATTGTAGATTGTAGATCTAAATGGCTAAATGACTAAATCTGATAAAGAGTAGACATTTAAAGCCCAAATGATGAATTATTCATAATTTTTATAATTCATACCGCTACGGTGAAAGTCATACACAAGAAAGAAAACTGGATGCGGAAATGAATCCTCTTGTCTTTTTCTCAACAATTTGTATGTATTCTTTTTCTTTTGAAGAAATCATTTGAATTAAGAATTTGTCCTCAAACCATAGTCTAGAATCTTGAATCTAAAGGAAAAAGTGGAGAAATCATTAAAAGTAGAAAAGTTGATTACTCATTCAATTTTCTCCCCTTCCTCAAATTTCTCCTTTGTGCACACTCTGCTCTTAATAAAGAATAATGAATGAATGAATGAATGCACACATGTATCATCTATCTTTTATCTTTTATCTTGTTTCCTTGTTCTCTGCTTTTGGAGAAAAAAAGAAAAAGTGCGTAGATAAAAAAAATAAAAGAGAAGCCCCCTGGAAAAAATTACGACTTTCTTAAATTAAAATGCAAATTGTTTGAATAAAAACGCTCCTCATTTTTAGATTGTAGATGTAGCCAACATTTACTTACGCATATTTTTTACCTTCACTGCCATTGAGATACTAATTTAGAATCAAGATTCTAGATTTTGAAAGATATCCTTGACAGTATCTGTATTTTGACTACATGCATTAAGTATAATTTATAACGTAGAGTTATATTATGAATTATTTTATACAGTATATAACTTTATCATTCATCGTGTATGCTTTCCGCGTATTCTGGGAAACAAATTTAACATATCTAAGAATTATGAATCTACGTCTTAAACATGTTGATCTTGAGTCTTGAGAAAACTGGGCTGAATTGTTGAAAGTTGAAAGGGGAGTGAAAGGGAAGAAAAAAACAGGTTGAAAGAAGAATTCAACTATATACAGTCAATAGTCAACAGTCTGTATAATTTATATGTGAGGATGAAAAGGATGAAAAGGGAGAAAGCATAAGACAGAAGAGTTGCCTCAATTCTCAATCCTCAAGCCCTTATTGTCTTCCCATAAGCCTCCCCTTCTCCGTCTTCAAAGAGGACTAAACGGAACTAAACTCCCTGGAGGACATGACTAATCCTGGATTTGGTCTGGTCTGATCTGGTATGGAGTCTGGAGTCTGGAGAAAAGACATAAGACAAGAGAACAAGTATCAAATACAAAGTCATCAGTAGCCTTGTCATTTCTACCATCTTTTTTTCACATTTCATCTATCGATGAGAGACAGATATTGATATTGAAACAGAAACTGAAACTGAAACAGTCCACTTTTTTTTCTTCAACACAAAAAATGATTGCTCGGACACAAAAGGGAATGAAAACCGTGTATCTTGCCTCATGCCTCTTTCCTCTTGTCTCTTGCTCTCTTTGTTCCAGCTTTCATCTTTCATCTTTTAGTTTTGGGATGAGCGGAAAAAGGTCCAAAAGTAATCCCAAATCCAAAATGCCACATTTTAAAGTAGTAAAAGTACAAAAGAGTAAAAAAAACTGATCACTGATCAGTACACTCTAAGTAAAGAGCATCGTAAAAGGTCTTTTTTTGGAGCATCTCCATGTTATAACTATAGGAACGATGCTCCAAAAAAATGAAAAATACTGAGAGTGTATCGATCACATTTTTTACTTAAAACTTGAACCTTGAACCTTGAGCTTTTACAATAATAATAATAATAATAAAAATAGAAAAAAAACTTTCTTTGTCCACAAACTCCAAAGTCCAAAAATCGAAGCCCATGAGAAATTTCACTAGCTCATGAATTTATTTTTTTGTATTTTGTAGATTCATTCATGTTGAATGAATGTTTTTGACTTGAGGCTCTAGTGATAAATACTAAATACTGGCTTGAAAGTTGAATGAACAAGTGCGGTAATTTTACACATATGCTCTTCCTCATTTATTAATTTAGTCTGTGAGGTTTTTCTGACGAGTCATTGAAAATTTAAAGGTGGAACAATTTCCACAGTTTTGAGCTTTTTGATTCAATTTTCGTCTCTTGAATCTTGATATCGTTTATGTAATTAAATCCTCGACTAACATTCACATTCTGATGAAAGAGCCTACATTTATGGATCCATGTACATATTTTATTTTAAACTCTTCCGTTTCATAAAACCACCATTTTCATTTCTAGTGTTGTAATTTGTAATACAAATTACAAATTACTTTTACATTTATGTGTGAGCAGCAGGGAGAAAGAAGAAAGAATTAAAGCAAAAGCCTGAGTCCTGGAATCTGAATATGGGTCTGGGTCTGGAATTCACATATTCATGTTACATAGTTCCGGCGGAATAAAATAATAACTAGCTCACAATATGCACATTTCGTATTTCGCGTTTTGTATAATCCTCTCACATCCTCTCACAATTCCAAGTTGTAAATTCACAATTTGGAACTTGAAATAAATACTGTGTTCAAAATTATATGTTGGGCTCTAGAATTTAGAATCTAGAACATTGAACATTTCTAGAGAAGTGGGAGGAAGAGCTCAAAAAGTGGATGGGAAAATCAACCAAAGAAATTCTTGAAATAGAAAAAAGAAAAAGGTGTACAGTAGAAGCAGTAGTATGCTATGTAGATGGAAAGATGTTCTGTCTTTTTTCTATTCTCTCCACTTCCCTGGGCATAGCACGAATAGGAGCAGTAGCAGAAATAATATCTGTAGTCTGTAGTAAAGGAATAAAAATGAAAATGGAAATTTATACATTTCCTATTTCCTAAAGAGCGTTTATATTTAGTAATGCGTACATTTTGGTAAGCCGTGTGAGAGAAAGAAAAGAGTCCACAGTCCATGAAACCGTAATTTTTAGATTTTAGGTATTAACGACATTTACAATATCTAATGTCTAATGTCTAATGTCTTTTGTATCTAGTATCTAGTGTCTGGTATCTAGTCTAAAGCTGGCTGTACTTTTTATTAAGCTTTAGGTTTAGGTTTAGAGTTTCCAGTTTCTAGTTTCTAGTTTTGATAATGGAGACTGAAAAAGAAGAAAAGGATCTTCTTTCTCCCAGCTTACACTTGAAATTTACTTGAAAGCTTGAAATCTTGAAAACTTGAAGCATTTGCCATAAAAATGTTGAAATTCTTTCCACTTGCCATATTTTCCCCTTTTTATCTAACAGGGAATCTAAAGAAAAGAAATGACCAGTCGCCAGCCACCAGTCACAAGTCGTTTGTCGTTTGTTTGAGAAAAACTTGGAACTTACAAGGATGACACAGAGAGAGAGTCTATTTGCCACGCTTATAGGTACATTATACATCTTTATAAAAACATATACTCAAGGTCCAAGTCTCAAGTCATGTGGTAAAATAACTGGACTAGGAGACTGGAGAGAGACACAGGAAATAAGAGAAAGAGATAGAGTGAAAGTTCTTTGTCCAGTGACTGAAAACCGAAAACATGATACTTCCACTTTCCACCTTACATCTTTTTCTGGGTCTGTATTTCCGTATTTCCGCTTCCATTTCTTGTGAAGGAAAAAAAAACTACTACGTTCTCACTTTCACCTGCTTCAAATTCCCCGTTATACATTCTACACATTTTAGTTCTATTCAACGTGAGATTCTGCGCTTGATATTGATATTGCTCTTTTCATCAGCTCTCCATTCTCTGTACAAAATATATTTATGTAGAATCTAAAATGTAGAGTGTAGAGTGTAGAGTATACGGAGGAATTTCAAATTGTACATTGTACAGAATACAGACCATGAAAAATATCTGATTCTCGACTCTTCGTTTTTCTCCAGCTCTTTCCTTGTAGAAAAACCTCAAGAGTTGAATTTGTTGGTTGATTTGGATATTTATCGATACTCTCTCTTCTCTCTCCTCTCTTCCTTTTCCTCCTCCTCACAAATTGCAGGCGAACAAAAGGGAAGGGGAAGAGAAGAGAAAGATGCTCAAAACCGAGACGAAGACTGAATAGAATGTATTCTGTATTCTGTATTCTAGAATCTAGAATCTAGCATCTAACATCTAGAAGCTGCTGACTTTTGGGTACAGTACAAACTACAAACTATGCATACAAATCTATTGAGGATACTTACAAAGCTTAGAAAGAATGCAGACAGGATGGAGAAAGGGAGAAAGCAACAGGCAGGTAAGGAAAAGGACCAAAAAAATGTATGCTCTAATTCCACTTTCACAACCATTTCTCTTTCCTCTTTCCTCTCTTCCCCTTCCACTTTCACTTCTGCACAGAGGTAGGAAAAGAGGAAAAGTGGAACGTGAGATGTAAACGAGGGAACGGAAATAATGGAGAATGGAGAATGGAGAAAGGATTTGGCTTCAGGTGCTTCAGACTTGAAGATTCAAGATTCAAAATTTGCAACATCTTGAAGCTTGAATCTCCTTTTTCCGCGTTCTACAATATGCTCTCTACACACGGCTCAAAATTCCAAAATAGCTCAATAATTGCATGCACACTTGATACTTGATATTTTATATTTTATATTGTACAGTGTTGAGTGTAGAGTGTTGAGATATTTAGCATCATCATCTTCACCATGATATATGATATAGATAAGAAATAGTAAAAAGTCAGTCACCAGTCACCAGCTTGCAGTTTACAGTTTTTGTGTCAGCCCCAGTTTAAAAATGTGTAGAAGAAACACTGACATTTTTTATACATTCAGTCTGAATCCTGAAATAACATTTGTTGTTGATACCTTTGGAACTTGGAGCCTGTGAAACTGAATATTGAAAATTGAAAAAGGTACATGTATCCACTTAAATTCCAAATAGACGCCCTTAAAAAATTGACAAAAACAATTTTTGACACGTTTTACACTTTGCATTCCTCTTAAAAAATTGAACGAGAAATAATTAATCTTGGATCTGGAATCAGGACTAGAATACAAATACTTATTATTATTAAGAAGGAAAAAGAATCTGGAATCTTGAATTTTAATATGAATGTACTCGCGACTCGAAAAGAGATCGAAAAATGTAGGGCAGGACCCAAATGCTTATTAAATGGATCATGAAGCTTGTGCAATTTACAAGAGAAGTAAAATAAGTCTGCTGAGGTTTAACTCATCTCTCGTCTCTTGTTTCTTGTCTTTTGATGATTCTTGGAACTTGATGAACATGGATTTTGAATAAGTAAACAGGACAAGTTGAGCTGAGACGAGTTGAGTCGTAATGCAATGTAATTCCTCATTTCCTCTGTGTATTGTAGATTGTAGATTGTACACTGTACACGTTCAAAATTAGTCGTCTAAACTCTAAACTCTAAACCATCACAAGTCTGTCGTCTTTAGACTTTAGACTAAGAAAACAGAAAACAGATCTATCATATTATATTGTACATCGTATACATAACGCTTATGTACAGTGTACAATTTGTTACAAGTAGAATCCTTGACACGCAGTAGCTTTCTTCAAGATTGTAAAATGTACTATGCGCATAATGTATATATAATAAGAGGTACGAGTGAAATGCCCCGGGCTTTTGAAGGAAGAAAGTTTTCCTCAAGAAAATTTTACTTTTCCATGTACATGTGTATTTTGTATTATGTATCTCTCAAGAAAATGGAGGAGTGAAAAGAGAGACAGCGTGAATTAATTAGCCGTCATTACGCCGTTACTCCTTACATTCTATTACAACTCCCTCAGAAGCACCAGCAGCCAGCTTTCTTCTCTTTCCCTCCCTCCCTGATTTATACATAATACATAATATTTCTTACTCTTCCTCGTAATAGATACATAAATGCCCGTGGCATGGTCCAAAGACTGAAAGTGAGAGTGACAGATTACTGGTGTACACTGTACACTGTACACTGTAAAATGCACATTTATCCGAAAATATTATATACACATGAATTGGATGCAACGGAATTTCCATATTGTTTTCCTCTGCTCTAAATTCTATCTAGATTCTAGATTCTAGTTGTATTTTGGACTACTTTTTAGTAACTAGAATTCTTCAAGTACTAAGGATGCGGATGAAAATATAGAATATAGAATAAAGATACAACTTGAAACCTGCCTGTCTACTATCTATATGTTATTATACATGTATTTTGTGCTCTACTTTCACAATAAAAATTTCAACTGGAGATGCCTACAAAATATGAATATGAATATGCGTATCATATTCCTTCTCTGTTCTACTCTATACTCTATGTGCTTTGTACTCTGTACTCTTTGTATTGTAAACAGCAGACAGTAGACAGTAGACAGTACACTCTGGATTCAGATTTGGGATTCCAGATAAATGTGCGATGGATGGTTTGGTTTGGTTTGGTTTGGCTTGGGTGAATGTTGATTCTGCATGTGCTGTGAAAGTATTTGCACTTCAATCATTTTGACATGGAACAAGTCCCCAGGGAGAAACCCCGAGTCAAATTTCTCAAGAAATTTTTTCCTCTCCTTTCTCCTCGAGAAATTTCTTCTTTCTCTTTGTGTGAGTCCTAGGTACTACATACTAGATACATTGACGTTTCTACTGTTCTTCCACAGTCAACCTTTTCCCTTCTTCCTTCCTCCTTCCTTCCTTACGATTTATCTACAACCTACAACCGGCAAAGCGTCAAAATGCGTACATATTAGCATGTACTGGGTAAATAATAGGAATGGGAAATCATCTCAGGTCTTATTGTTAGACACAAGATACAGGTACTTTCACTCTTTACTTTATAGTTGTGTTTGTTTTTTTGTTTTTTCCCACTTTATACCTTCAAACCAAAGACTTTCCAGTGTCTAGAGTCTAGAAAATATTTGTCCGAATATATAAAATACCCAAGAAATTTTAAACCCCAACAGTTATTCTTCCTTTATAATTGTTATTGGTTTTCTCTTGAGTTAATTTGAGAAGCACATTTCAAAGTACAATTCAAACACAACTAAATGAATTTTTACAACTTGTTATTAATAAACTCTTTTATGGAGTGTTAGCGAGTGTATTTTGTATTTTGTACGAGGTTTTGAATAGAAATGAATTGTGAAAGTATTTTATGAAGGATTGGAATTTTTATTGCATTTGTATTTTTATTCATTTATGTATCTACATTGCGCACATTTTCGGATGAGAAGTGAGACATTGTATGAAAACCTAAAATTCGTAACAACAATACAGCAAAGAAGAGAAATGGCGTTTGCATCCGCTTTGGTTTTGATGATGGATAATGGATAGACAATAAAATTGAGAAGTGAGCCAAAACAATACATGTATAAAGATTGAAGAGTGAAGAGAGAACAGTCTAGAGTCTGGAGTCTGGACTTGAGAATTAATAAAAGTGGAGTGAAAGGGCAGAAAATGAATTAGCCATGAGAATAAATTCCAGAGGAAACGAGCTAGCCGAAGCCAGTTTATCTAACACCATGTATATTTTATATGTTCATATGTATGAGCGCTGACCTCTAAACTTCCAACCTCCAAAACCTGCTTCATCCTTCAATCAAAAATTCATAAATGGAAGCTACATTTTATGTATACTTTTATATTTGATTCTCTATAGTTTTTAGTACACAGCAAATGCATACGTGTAGACTGTAGACTGTAGACGATAGATTTTTGACCCACTTTTCTCATTCTTTTCTCCATATTCCATGTTTCATATTGGTTATGCAGTCAGTTGTCTTGTGTTGACTTTGTGTCTACAGTCTACAATCTACACATATTAATATGTGAAAGCTCATGTCTCTGTCTCTGTTACTGTCTTTGTTGTGTAAAATGTAAAGGATCCATCCATTTTTGTACATAGGCGAAAAACTTGCAAGGAGAGTAACATCAAAACTTAAAACTGGATATGGAAAAACTGGGAGTGAAAACGGACTTTTATTCCATGTATCCCCATTTATTTCTTAACTGTAAAATATACACCATATGCTTTATTATGTACAATGTACAAAATAGAGGCTACACGCAGAACACGGAGAAAGTAGACAAGTTGAGGACTGACGTAAATGTATGCGTGAAGACGGGAACCTTTAAAATTTAAAGAAAGTGATGATACGCGGAAAAAACGTGTTTCCGTGATTTTTCCTCCTTTTTACCTTTTCTACATAGTTTCTCGCCCCGGTTTCCTCTCTCTCTCTCTCGTTGTTCCTTGTGCATTATTATTAATGCTCTATGCTCGTCTTCGTCTTCGTCTTTTTCTCTTGCTCCTTGTCCTTACATATTTAAGTATTATATGAAGAAAAATCCAATGTATTACCTACAAAGTACAAAATACATAATCTATGTAGAAAATGTTGAGCATGGCAAAACTTTAAAAAGAAAAAGAAAAAAATAACCAAAAGGAAAGAAAGAGAAAGGGATAGACGATAGACAGATACATATGCATTATCTATTATTGCGCACAAAGGATTCTCGCCAGCAGTTTTTGTGGTATTTTCCAGTAATGTGGTTCAGTGCTTCCTTCCTATTTTCTATTTTGTACCTGTTTGGGTTTGGATTTGGGTTGGGGAGCCAAGATAAATGGGGCTTTTACAAATTCAATTCATTTATTCCTTGTTTCCTGTCATGTAAGTCTAGAGCCTCTGGTTCTTGGTTCTTGGTTTTGGTTCTAGTCTGAGACAGAAACTCAGAGCTGGAAATTCCTAAAGTTCCTCTGCATAACTTCCGACACCAAACCAAACCATACAATAGAACAACAACAGGAGCAACAAAAAGATGTTGTACACTTTACTTTTTACTTTTTACACCCCATGAATTCCAAACAGAGAAACAGAGAAATTCCTAAAACTAATTCATCCACAACCCACATCCAGGGCTGGAGGCATAAATATTCCATATATCAAATATCTTATAAAGTATACAAACTCTACTTGTTTTTTAGTATTTCTCTGGAAATTTTCATAATAATAATTGTTATTGTTGCTCAAATGCTCAAAACAAAAATTAAGCGTTTACTTTTTTCATAAAAAAAGAACGTGAAAAATAATTCATATCATAATTAATAATTATAAAAACAATATACGGTATAAAATGAGGCCTTGAGTAACTTGGCAAAGTTCTGGAAAACTTGGAACTTTTGGGGGGAGTTGGAGTTCAAATCCAGTCGGAGGCATTTCCAATAAAGTTGATTTTCATTGATAACTTTTCATTTTTAACATTTTAAAATAATTTTTATATTTTAAATACTGCAAATTCTATCAATTCAATCATTAAATATCAATAATACTTTTTAAAAGGTTTGAAAATTATAAACAAAAGTATTAATATTCAAAATTTTCCGATGCCTTCGAGGGGAATCGAACTCGAGTTCAAAAGCTAAGATGGTCAAAATCAGGTGCATCATATACGGAGATACAGTCTAACAGTCCGATGCAGAGTGCAGAGACATGATGACAGTAAAAATACGCTGTAGAGCTGAATCTAGGTTCAAGATTCAAGGTTTCAACTTGCATAAAACTGCCAGAGGTGAGGAGTGAGGATTGCGAAGGTAGGATCAACAAGCAAACAAATAAAAGGAGTGAACTAGGGAAGAGAAAGACAAAGAGAGAAACTCACAGATCGCAGAACACAAAAAGGCAGCAAGAGGAAACATTTATAAGTAAACAAACGGGGGAAAGTATTTTTAGGGATTTCCGAATTCCAAACAAAAACCAGCAAACCGAAAAAAAAAGTCTTACTTTATTCTTTATTCAAAGTGACAAAAAAGTAGATATAAAGAAAAAAGAGGGGGCATTTTCTATGGATCTGGCTTTCTACGATAAGACATAAGTCGTTTTATGGCTTATCCTTACAATGAAATGGCGATAACAATAAGTTCTGCAGTTTCTCAAATTCTCAATATATTCTCAATTCTCTTCTATCAAGTGCTTGGGTTTTGATATTGATGCTGTCAAAAAAAGTATTTGTAGAAGCAGGAAAATTGTAATATTTGATCCACCTAAAGAGTGTTCTGACTATATTGTATTTGAGACTTGCTTATCTATAGTTTTCAACTTTTACTAATCTCAAGTATACTGTGTTTCTTTGAAAATTCAAAATCCAACCTGCAACAGATTAAAAACATTCAAATTTTAAATGTATCATGTCAGTCATCAGCCTCAACATTTTTAAACGAAATAAAATTTTATTGTTTTGAGCTTTGTTTTTTGCTTTTTAGCAAGGTAGTAATACGCACACCGGCAGCTGGTATAGTTTACATATCTGCTGTAGTGTAGAGTGTAGAATGCAAAATGTACATTGCAGATGCTGTATGTATTGACAACTCCGGAGTTTGGATTCCGGACGTACAAATAAACAGTCGAGTTTACTTAATTTCTTATATGACTTTGGCATTTGGCAGTCAAGGAAAAAAACAAGTCATGGCGTGGATTAGAGAGTATGTACAAAGAAAAGGTGATCATGATGAGAAAAACGAAAAGTTCTAGCTTCAGCTCTACTTCGGGTTCTCTGCACATTGTACAATGTGATGAGAAATGGAAAAAAAGCTTTTTATGGGTCACGTACGTACAATGTGAAATGTAAATGTAAATGTGTGGATGCAGATATCTACATCTGTAAATGTATAATGTACATTGTACATGCATTTGGCTCCATGTTTTGTGCTTTATATATTGTGTCCTTCTAAAAATAAGCCCTGGTACTGGCCATACTGCTGCTACTGCTTTATAATAAAAACTCTGTTATAATTTTCTATTAGCTTACTCCACATACTCAACTTTGATATTTTATGTAGTTCTGATCCGTCACTCAACACTCAACACTCAACGAAGAAAAAGGAGATTTAGATTCAGAGCTGCATGCAAGGAGCAAGGAGACTAGTAAAATCAGTGATCGTTAAGTTACATTAATTACTGCTGACTTTTTTTTCTATCGTGGAGTAACCAAACAACAATATTAATATTTATATCAAATCTGCAATATAGATATACAATACATAGTATACTATTATAGTTTATAGTATATGAGTGGAGATTTAAAGATCCGGTCCCCAGAATAAATATCTGTAATGGACTGCATCAAATTTACTGACGTGGCCATTTTTTGTGTTACTCTTGAGATTGTACGTACTATTTTTTGATACTATTCAGATTTAGATACATAATACAAAGTTTGTATTACAAACCTACAAACTACAAACCTACGTTCACATTCGTACTCGTAAATCGTAAATAAATACTTTGGCTCTCCCACTTGATAATTGATAAAATAACAAACCTCAGTTTCTGTTTCTGTTTCAATATCAGTCCAAGTTCCTTGCAAATACATTAATAAAACAAAGGAATAAATTCCGTTAACTATATTTTACTTTTTACTACTTCATTACTTAACAACAACAGCTTTGCTTGTTTTTTGTTTTGTTTATCATTATTATTATTCTTATCAATATCAAGTAGATTTCTTTTCTTTTTTTTCTGATGTTATCTTATTTATTGAAAAAGTATTTTAAGGTTCTGTTTTAATAAAAATGAACTTGATTCCAAATTCACAATTCAATTTTCAATTTACAAATTTTTGTCTTTTACTTACTGTACATTTTACACGTTTCATGTCTTTGTTTTTTATTTTGCTTGTTCTGTGTTTTGTACTTTGTACAGGCGATAGCTGTCGTGTCCATCGTCCCGTTGACTGTTACTTTTGGATTTTTCCTATTGGCCTCCATCACTCATGATGTTAATGATTCCGAAATGTTTTACCCTGATGAACTTGAACGTGTGTGGATTTTTACAGTATTTATTAATCATCTGTATACTTTTTTATATGGTTTATATTTATAAGATAACTGATAATGGATAAAACAAATTTTTTTTACCACTCAATTTATTTCAGCCTTCATCAAGTCATCCACCGTCATATTCACCAGTGTTTACGCTCTTCAAGTTTTTCAGCTCGTCGCGGGGTTTTTTATGCTCCACTCTTTCAATTTGGTGAGCATTTTGAATTCAACTAAAATTGAATGATACAATAAAAGATAAAAGTTAAAACTGCATGGATTAATTTAATTTATTTTTTGATGCTGTTCAGATGAAAATAAATTTAATGGGAACGATGAAGACTGCGTGGGTTTGGCTGAGCATTTCCATCTTGACGGTCGGTGTCTTGTTCTACCTTTTGTTCAAAACTGTGAGTGAGTATCAAAGTCATGCATTGTTTGTCTACCCCATTGTCTTGTTCCTCGTTCAAAAAGTAATGACGATTTGTTGTGTACTTCGGTTCAACGTGAGTGCCTGTGGCTTCATTTTTTACTTCCCTGAACAATGACTAAATCTATTTCCAACTACAAAACATATCAGTTAAAATAAAATCAACCATAATTAATAATAATCGAGTATGAGCCAGAAAACGTTTAGTAAGGAACTATTTTTTGCCGTTTTATTTCCCTTTTCATTTATTAACCAATGAAAAAAATAGACGCATAAAAACGTTTGTTACTAGAAACTAGAAACTAAAGCAAGCTGAAATATGGAGCGTGGAATAGAAACCCCGAGAATCGGAACGGAGCGACCATCTGGTGATTCGGAGAGGGAATTTTCCTTCACGCAAGTTGCAAGCTCCCAGTTGGAAGCTCCAGATGGAAGAACACTTCCATCTTTTTCCAGTGAAATGTGATCCATGATGAATTTGGAATTCTTGATAATTTGGATTATTTAATTTTAATATTGTGTCCTTTCAAAGTTACACAATAAAATCATGGAAATAATTATTAATGATAAAACAAAGAACAAAGACAGGGTTTATGTAAAAATTATTGTATGAATTGATATGAATCTAGTTTAGTATTTATAATGAAGATGAGATGAAAATGATACACAAAAATGAATTTTTAAACGTTAGTTGTTATTTTACAAATTAAGGTGGAATTAACAAAATAAAAATGCTTTTCAACGGCAAGTGATAAAAACGTGATAAGAAATGAAGAATCAAAACAGCAGAGTTCAAACAGTCATCAAAACTGTAAACACAAGCTTAGGAATTCTTATTTTAACTTGTATGGAGGAAATGTGTACTTCGTATTATGGATTTTATTGGTACTACTGCATCAATTAAAGGACAATGCCACTTGTTTGAAAAGCAAATAATCTTGTTCCAATTGAAAGTTTGGTGATTTGATCGTGGAGACGAAGCAAGTCTCTGGATTAGTTCCCACTTCCCATTTCCCGTCTCCTGTCCTAAATCTTACAGCCTACAACGTAGAATTTCGCCCTCTCGGGTTACATAATGACGTGCTTCCGTTTCCACTTCCAGTTCAATCTATTCATTTACCTATTTTGGCTGCTTTAACTTCAATCCTTCGTTTTTTTCTCAGGAAATTCATTACACACGACACATGATCAGTTTAATGTTTAATGTTTGATAACTTAGCATCGGATAAAGCATAATGAGCTTGTGCGTTGTGTGTCTGGTACGTCTAGGAATTGTCTAGTGTCTATGTGTGATGCAATAGTTTATTGTACAGTAAATAGTAAATAGTAAGCGGCTGTACACTGTAAACTGTACATTGGGGACAGTTTTTTAAATTCCAGGAAGAATTCCAAGAATTGTGTCAAATCTCAAATCTCCAAATCCAAACAAATACAAAATACAAAACACACTTTCTCATCTCTTTTTCTTGTACTACCTTTGATGTTTGGTGTTTGATGACTCATGACATTTGACACTTGTGTCGATTATCGATTAAAAAGAAGCCAAATGACGGATTTCTAATGTCTGGCGTTTGTCATTTGTAAAGATCTTCAGAGCTCGGGGCCATTGAACTTTATATAATTATTTTTCCATTGCATAACATTATATAAAAAATAAAAAGGTGGTAAACTTTAAAGTAAAGCTTTTGTTCCAAAAAGTCCTGATTAAAAATCAGGGCAAAATGAGATTCTTCGAAAGGTGCTTACCACAAATTCAAAGTAAAAGGTATTTTTTACTCACACACCAACACCAGACATCAGACGTGTTGGTAAATTCAGTCATTCATTTTATTATCATTTTCAACAAAAAATAGTCAATAAATAAATAAATACAGCACTGTTGAAATTCGAACTCAAACTCGAATTGGAAACACGAGGATGGCTATTTCCATTGTTCGTTGATTAGCGGAAGTGAAGCAAGTCAAAGAAGTTGAGGATTTGGCTGACTACTAACCAAATTTTAACGGGCAACGTATTTAAGGTCGTGGTGTTCATCGGGGAAGGCTAGGAAGAAGGGCTCGTCATTATTGGAGCGTGGTGGTGCTTCTCGTCTGGATCTAAAATAATAAACATGATAAACAATTATTATTATTAATTGTTTAGAGCTTTCTGAATTTTAATATCAATATTTAGTTTGTTTTTTTTTAAACTCGTAATCATAATTCCAGAATTCTGTGCCACAAAAAACTCATGATTTCAAAAATAAATTTTCAATATTAACTATTATTAGTTTTGAATTCCATATTCCATATTTCATACCGAGTGTTGTTTATTTCTCTCCTCTTCCTCTCTGGTGGGCATTCCTTCTGTTCATACCATCCGCAGGGAACATTCGGATCTCCGGGATCTTCACATGAGACCCATTCAAACCAAACACATGGGCCTTCCTCACCACCACCCTCATCTCCTCCTTCAGAAACCTTTCCCGTCTCCGCTAGGGACTTGACCATTGGACATAATTTGTCAAGGTCGGCTGGTCCCAGGTCAAAATCTCCAGGGGGTGTGAAAGCCGCCAAGGCTAGACAAAAACAATAACAATCAGAATAAAATATTTATTTAAAGTATAAAGAAAACTAGTATTCTTTTGCTTTTGCCTAAATTTCATTTCCAACTTTTAAATTATTATCACTTTAATTAATTAAGTGTGTATTTCACACCTTGAGATAGGCAGATGAAAAGCAAGGTGAATGGAAGAAGGACGGAAGCCATGATGCTGTTCCGACCAGAAGCTGGTTTAGAATAGGGAATATTATTTGAACTAACAACTACAACCTACTCAATGGGTTTTCAATGTTCATGTACAATAGTAATTAAATGGGTGTAATGTTCATAATTATGACGCAATAATAAGACAGTGTTCAACATTTAACATTTCTTTTAATTCAAGTTACAGCCATATTTTTATTGGCGCTAACACTAGTATTTTTTGAATGGTCATTGCAATAAAAAAAGTCATTATTGAGTATACGGACTACGGGCTATGTCATGTTACAAGCATTGCAAGTGTGAAGTATAAACATATGTGCATATTTGGCGTTTAGCGTTTACTGTATATCCGATTGGCTATAAGACATTTTATGCACATTTTCACATGTACACAATTATAAATTGCTTATTGTTCTTGCTTTGAGAGTTGGTACTCGTTCTTATTCCTCATTCTCCTCCTTGCAGTAAAGAACGGTGACTACTCTCCTTCAAATTTCAAAAGTGGCGAGTTGATAATATAACCTTTTGTTTTGAATTCCGTGCTGAATAAAAATATCTGTAAAACTATCCAACTACACAAATCATTGCTACTTTGTAATTTGTGTACAAAGCTATAGATTTTAATGTTTAATTCTTCAAGTGCCGGTAGGCGACAAACTATAACATATAAAGTATTTTCAAACAGACAGTTGGAATTTAAAATGATACAAAAAATAACCGTTTGAAAAAGTTTTGTCTGTAAGTTATTTCAAACTTTTTTATTTGAAACATTGACGTGATGTGTACAAAATAAATAGTGAGTTACATATTGCAAAACAACTACGAAACTCTCAAGTTTATTTATCTTTTTGACGAGTACATATTGAAAAAGTTTGCAACCATCGGGAATTTTGATGTTTCAAATGTATTATATAATAGATTCTATCGTAGGTAAGAGCATTGCCGACTGATGATGTTCAATGTACAATGTACAATTTATTTGGGTTCGTATATCGTATTTAAATAATTATATACTGTGTGGATCCTGACATTTTCATGAAATGTCAATGGTGAGCAGAGAGCAGCTGGTATAATTTAGACTTGTTTTTTATTGGTTATTGTGCATTATGCATGCAGCATGCAGTCCTGAATGAAGAGTATTATAAAAAATCTAATATCAAAACAATGTTTGACCTTTTTACTGTTTTTGTCCATCTAAATTCAAAATTCAAAACAAGGTGGAAAATGTAAAACGTAACTGGAACCTTTAAACTTTGAACTTTTTAAATCATAGAGTATATTTGATTTTAAAATGGTGATGGAATTCCTGATAAGTCAATAAACTGGTGATGGAAAAATAAATGTCTTTTACTCCAGTTCAGTTGGAGTGTGAATACATAATAAAAAGATTGAGAATCGACAGCGATTATTGATGCAGTATTTTTATACATTTTATATTGCGTGCTGTATTTTGTCTGAGATGTCTGAACTATTATATGCGTTTACTTTTTCTGCGTATTGAATTTTCCTGGTTCTGGAGGAAATTTATACTGAACGTGGGTACAGGTTCTGTAAATATTTGAGTACCTCACCCCCGATCTTGACTCTTGACTCTATTTGTTTATTGTCATTGTCATTGTTTTGGATAAACAGGAACCGTTTACACTGATATCTCTTTTTGAATAGACTTGGTTCCAATATTCTATGTATCGAAAATCAATTGAATCGTCTCTCTGAAATTGAAAGACAAAATGTTATTTGCCCACACACAAAAGACAAAAGATGAGAGCTGTAGGCTGAAGGAACAAGGTTCAAGAATCGAAGTGACTTGACTTTTGGTGTGATTCTCTGTAAAACTGTATAATTTCATATTTTATGCATCTGAAATATTATATTTAATATTATTAGAAAATATGAAGAGAGATATAGAAGAAAAAGAATTGCATAATGTTAAATGTTAAATGTCAATTTGAATGAAAAGAAGTTAAAATATTGTTATAATAAAAAATATCATCATCTTGAATCTTGAGTGAATCTTGATCTTTTATCCTTTGTACATACATATGAAAATACAGTAGAAACTCCTACTTGAATCCATTTTTATTTTTAGTTTTCTCACTAAAATATGGGAGGAAGTCGGAAGTCGGGAAATGCATCAATTTTAGCTTCTTTGTTAGATAATATCAGAGAAAATGAAAGTAATCCAAACCAGACTTGAATTCAGAAAGCTGCAAAACTGTGCATACTAGAATCTAAAATCCAAAACCCTAAACATTCAATATTGCTCATGTAAGTAAATAGTGCTGAGTTATGTAAGGTAAATATTTATGCAATAGATTTGAATTTGGAATCAAATATTAAATTCCTCCCACTTTTTACACACTCAAAATTCATAAAGAGAGACTCAAAAGGTCCTCAATTCCTCGAATCCCTTTTGAGGATAATAAATCACACACATTACATGTCATGTACCCATATTACGTCTGAATCTGTATAAATAGTAAATAGAAACAAAAGGAATTTTTGATTCATCATTTTTAATATTCACATTTCATGTTCCTAAATACTAAATATTAGGTACTAGATTCTAGATGTTAGATACTACTTTTTATTAAATATTAGATTGAGAGGGAATGGAAGCCGCTCTACATCTCATTTTAGAAATCTCGGATCCCGGATCTCGGCCGTCAACAGAAAGATGAAAGCACAAAATTATGATGCACCTTATGCATAAATAAATAAATGTGCATATTATAAGACAGCAAAAAAAACATTCGCGTAAATGATATGTAATCTTCATGTTATTTTTGACAACGACCCAGAAAATGAATACCATAAAATAAATGTATGATGCTTCAAACATTTAAAATCTCAAAATACCTCGTGCTTGAAAAAATAATCATAAATTTTCTATGAAATTTGAAACATGTAATGAAATGAGCATACGCAAAGGTGAAGAGGGAATATTTAGGCTAATAAATCACAAGAGCTTTTACTTTGTCATTTCTCCTCTACATTCTACATTCTACATCTACACATGTACATTTGGATTTTGTTTCATGGAACTGGGGAAAATTCACCACACGTTGAATACTGAATATTGAATATGTTGCAAATCTAAAGGATTTCTCTCCTTCTTTTACCTGAATCTGACTATTCAATTATACACTCTATGCTAAGCAGAGCCTGTTCTTCATTTTAGATTCTTGACATTTTGCTTTTTTGTATAACAATTGACAATGCAAGTTTTAAAGGAGATGACACCATGTGTAATGTGTATATTGTATAATCTGCTGTTTTTATTTTTGATTTTTGATGTCATAATCTGATGCCATTTGAAGCACAATTATTTGAAATAAATCCTGCTTCCTCTCCGCATTGTCTCAAACTCAAAACTCGAGTTTATTGATTCTTGAACTCATCTGCAATCTTGAATTCTCGTTATGCTCAGTGAAATCATTTCTGAGAAGGCTAATCATTTCTTTGTACTTGTTGTAAATCATTATGGGTACATTTCTTCTTTTGTTATGTTTATTATGATTATATAAGTGAGCTCATTATATTTTTCCAACCTCTGACATGTTACGTTTTTTCTTCCGCCTCCAAAATTCAAACTTCTCATTGTCTTTCCAATACTCAATACTTTATGATACTTGTCAAGCTTACACTGCATATTGTACACAAAAAAGATGCTACAACGTGCAAAGTATTGATTTCAAAAGATAGTGTGTATTTTGTAAGCAATATCAGATATATTGACAACTACATAGTTAAAATACATGAGCTTTTCCCTTTTGTCGCCCTGTCATGTCATATTTTCTCCCTTTGTTCATTTTGTATCTTGTCATCCAACTTCTTTCCTCCTATAATTATGGAACAAGTGATACTTTTGTTTGTTTGTTGTCTTTTTTTGACAATTCTTGAGGTTCAATGCACGTTGAATTTTCCAAGTAGAGTGTATATTTTCCTGGAAATCCTAGATTCTGGATTCTAGATTCTAGAAAACTTTTATAAATAAAATAACATATAATATCGTAACTCTAAGGGAAAGGGGAGTTTTGAGGAAAGATGTAAGCTTATCCATGTGTATGCTGAATTAATATCAATGTTCGGTGATGCCTAACTCGTTATTCGTTATGAATGATCATCAATGTAAAACACGTAAGAAATTGCCTATTTTATAACTTGCTTGAAGGTTGAAGCCATTTTTTATTGTTGTTGGATATTCACAATTGTGATGAGCTCTATCGCTTCTATCCCTCAATAATTTATTTACTATTCACCCTGCCCAAAATGTTTACTGTACAATGTACATTCCATAAAAATTGACTAAAATTTGAGTCCAATTAAGCGGATGTACAATGGAAACGTTTAAAACAGGTCAGCGCTCTGCTTGTCTCAACTCTCGGCACAAGAGACAAAAAGAACAACTTACATCTACAGTTTATAATATAATATATCTAGTTTGAGAATCTAGAAACTTGCTCGTGGTGTGCGGTTTCGTGACGTTTCTGCACTGCATAGTACGATAATACAGAATGTAGAATGTACACAGACTTTTTGGCACTTAAGCCGCGTTGCTCATGTTACATTTGTGTGGTGTGCGGTCCTCATTGTCCTCGTCATCATCCAGGAGTAACGTGCGAAGTGTGTCTACAATGGGATTGGATTGGACTGCTTTGTGGATTCTGGATTCTGGCTTCCACCCACCTCCTCTTCAGGAGGTTTAGCTTATGACTTCTATTCCACACAGTACATTGCGGATCGCTGAAGCTGCCTCCAAGTTCCGTGACGTCATGAGTTATAATTCGTTTGTCAAAACACACTCATCATCCAGCGGTTCCTCAAATTCAATCAGCCGGAACGGAACCTCCAAATCTAATAAAAATCTAAAAATATACAAAAAAGGAGCATTTTTAGAATTTACAATATCCAGGAAGAATATTATTATTATTATTAGAATTTGAAGTCGTCCCTCTAGACTCTAGAGTCTAGACGCAGAACTCAAAAAGCTCAAGTATCAAGAAAAAACACATAAATGCATGTTACAACACTTTGAGGTGTTCTTGAAATTATAAAGCCAACATTTCAAAAGCCAAACTCTCAAGGGAAAAGAGACTCTTGTTCTTTTTGGTTAGGTATTGTTGAATTAAACCATGGTAAAAAGCAGAAAGAAATTTGTAGATTGATCATTTATGGCATTTCAACCCTCATGTTTCATTTCTTCATAAAAGTCACAAAGCATTCATTAAAATATTAGAGATTCATTTTGTAGAAAAAAAATCGCAATCAAATCGCATGGCGGTACAAATCTAAATTCCTATGATTGTTCTAAGCTTCTCTGATTCTACATTCTACATTCACATTTGTACATTTATTATTGTGGTGACTTTTCATACTATCCTTTTTACGCCCCCACACACGGATTAAATGTCAATGTGGATTCTCAGAGCCAGGAAAAAGAGCCTACAGTTGGACTTGGGGTTTCCGGCTTTATTGGTGGTGGTTGTCTAGAGTCTAGAATCTAGCATGTAGAAAGTAGAATTTAGGGTGCAGCGTTTGGAGGATCCAACACCCGCTTTCCAACTAGCCCACGTGGAACTTTCTCCAAACTCCTACCTTTTCCACAACCTTTACTGTTCCCTCAACTCCCTTCCTTTCTTTCTTTCTTTCTCTGCTCCAAAATGAAATGGAAAGTTATCCAGGCCGAATGACGAATGAACAATGAAGGAGGGATGGAAACGCACACCGCTGTCTATTGTATACGGTCTATTGTCTACTGTATGAATGTTGTAATGCGAATAGGTAAAGTGGATCTCCTGCTGACTCACTCACTCACTCTCAAGCGAAGTCCATCCATAAACAAAGCGAGAGAGAGACAAGCGGAGAGAGAGAATGATACACTTAAAAAGAGACAGGAGAGAAATGAAAGTGGAAGAAGTATATATTGAGAGCCAACTCGGTTCGTCCTCACTATTCAAGAATCAAGAATCAAGCATCAAGACTTGAGAGAATCTAGAATCTAGAGTCTCTAAACTAAAAGGAAAACTCCTCTCTCCTCTCACTCTCCTTCTTGTCTATATTCTATATCACTCATTCATCCACTCATTTTCTCTCTCTCTCTCTCGGGTAAACATTCCACAGTTCCACGGTGTTCCCTTTCTCTCGCTTTTCATATCCCCGGTTAGTGTTGGCGAGTTTCACCTTTTCACCTGTCTGCTTCTCTCCTCGCCCGTAACAAGTAGTTCCTCCTCCTACAACCACCAAAACCACTACCACTACTACTACTACTTTTACTACTCCATCTCATCACCATTTTCCCTCATCAACTCTATCTACTATCTATTCTTTCAGCCTCCCCTTTATCCTCATCCAGCTCTTTTAAATATCAGGAATACGTCTAAATTTAAAACAAAAAGAATATAAAACCAACAAAAGTAAAAATATACAACAGCCTTCTTTTGTTCTGTTCTGCTCATCATCTTCAAGTTCATATTCAATTGTATTACAAGCCAAACTCACGTCATTTTCAAAGTCAACATTCAAAATAACTCCAGAAGAATTTGGGATTTGGACAAGCATAATAGTATTAATCATCGTAAATAAATTGACAGTCACAAGTCTCAAGGCTCTAGGCTCACGTCTGTAGTTCCAAGGCTCACATCTAAAACCACGAGCCACCAAAGTAATTCACTTACCAAAAGTTTCCCCACATCCACCAAAACTCGTGGAGAGTTAAGAGTTAAGAGAGTCTAGACTCAAGTCAAGGCAATTCAAGTCAAGTGTAAAACCCAAAAGTTTCTTCACCATCTCTATCATCTTTAGCTCTGCTTACGGTTTACTATTTATATTTGGTGTTGGAATAAGAATTTCTGGAATACCTCGAATTTCACGTAAATATAAATAAATAAATACAAGGAGAAAGTAAGGAAAGTGACTGACTGTCAGATTACATAGAGATTATCAAGTGTGAATACTCATAATAGAGACACAAGCATAATATATATAATATAGAAAGCTGTGTGTAACACATTATAACATATGCAATAACTTGTAACTTGTTCATCTTTTGTCTCTTGTTAAGTGGAAGAATTCCCTCATTCCAAAAGAATAAGTGTAGAACGTAGACAAAGTGGGTGTTCAAGTAAAAGTTGAGTCAAGTTGAAGTAGACTGTAAAAAGTAAAAAGTGAGAGAACAGTAGGGGAAAAGAGAAACTATACATTCATTTGCTTCATTTTCTTAGAAGTGTGAGGAGAAAAGCATCAAGCATCAAGTTTTGAGCGTCGAGTTTCGAGTTTCCAGCAAAGTTTTATTACTGTCAGTTGATTTTTTGTGTGGTGGTGTCTTCTCATTTCTCACTTGAGCGGACGGGCAAAGTTAAGTCTTAAGTCAAGTCATGTGTACTTCAACTTCAATGAACAAATTTAGTGTTTCCCTTCTCTGCATCATCCTCGCTGCTGTCATAACTTATACACAAGGTACGAATCCCGATCCGGATTTATTCGTCTTAGTTTTAATTCCCATAATTCCCACAAATTATCATCATCAACGTCATCATCATTAGCACTGATTTGTCCGTGTCTTAATTCTTAATTCATTTCTGTTTCTTCTTCTCCTTCTCCTTTTCTAGCAGGTTATAGACCGAGAGGATGTCAAAATTTCGGACACTCGTGTTGGGGAGGTATGAATAAATACTAAAGACTAAATACTAAGTAAAATATCAAGCATAATTATGATTTCTTTAGTCTTTGTACTTTATTTTTTAGAAAGAATTTATTGTAAAGATATTAGTTTTAGATGAAAAGTATTTTTTTTTTTTTTTTACTTAATACTTCGTACACAAAAAAAAGATGTAGGATGTAGTGTATAAATTGTAGGCAACGCGCATTATATTATTGTGTGTGATGGGATTTGAATTTTGAATGGCATGTGAATGTTGGATTGGTTCACGCACTCATCTCGTGCAAATCCCAATCCAAGTGATCGAATCAAGACTATGGACTACGAACTAAGGGCAAGAGTAAAAGAGCTCTTTAAAATTATTTAGGGTAATTAAACATGACGTTCACGTTGGCGTTGTTGAATGAGCCTAGAGTCTAGAGCCTAAAGAGTCGTGTGATATATTGTACATTGTGGTGCAGAGTGTGGAGCATGCAACAGGCAACAGGGAGTTTTACTTTTACTTTTACATGCAAAGTCAGACCTCAGACCATCAGTGAATAGAGAATAGAGGATAATGGGATAACAATAACGATAAGCGTTCGAGACAGGTAGATTCATTTACTATTTACTCTCAACAAAAGGTTACTCATTTATTTTCCAATACCAACGGGAAGTCACCTTAAAACCACAACAAGAGTATGTATTTTATTATCATTCTCATTCTCATTATGTAGACTACATTATAAATGTTATGGTCCTGAAGTACTTTTACAGACATAAATTATCAACGTCAGAAATACTCATGCTTCATGTATCGATGGGAAATGGGAAATGGGATGTTCCACGAATAGCTTGGAATGTAGAAGCTAGAATGTATAATGTAGACATCACTTTGAATTTATAGTAGTAATATTAAAGACAATACTTAAGTAAACTTGTACATTCTATATTCTCTCCTGTCCACCCACCCACGCACAAAAAAAAATGGTCAAAACTTGGCAGTAAAAAGGATCCTGTCATAATTCATCCTTTTGATTTTTGATTTCCATCTTCCATTTTTATTTTTTATGAATGGGTATCCTTTTTCAGTTTATGGATTTTCCATTTTCCCGGGAGTCAAACTATGACTCATGTGTACTTTTTTACTCTGAACTGTGAAATGTGAATGGAAATGGAAAATACTGAGTACTGAGTAGTGAGTGGAATCTTGGAACTTCTGTGAACTGAACTGAACCGAAACGGAAACTCTGTATACATTTCCATTGATTTGGTTTTCGGTACTCATTATGAAAAATAGTAGCTTCTTCTATACTTACATCATCCTGTATATTGTACATTGTACACTGAATATTATTGGCTATTTGCCTCTGTTTTCGGTTTTTGACTCTCGATCCTGCTGCTGCTTCTTCCCTCCGGAAGTGACGCTTAATTTGATTTTATTCGTAAGATGTATCTCCTTTAGTAAAACAGTAAAACAGGTCAGGCCAAAGGAGGAAGAACAATCAGAGTGTACATTATAAACTGTGCATCAGCCATTCACCATACTCCATAAATATTACATATTGTAGAAATAGGGTTGAAATTGGAAACTATCCAGTTCCAGTTCCAGCTCCAGCTCCATCCCACGAAAACGGACATGGAGAAAATTCATTCCTAGAACAACCATTACTGTTTTAAAAGGCCAAGAAAAATGATACACAGTTTTGTATTTTTGTATTTTCTTCACTCTGGTTTTTACTTTTTAAATTCTACCCAAGTTTTTACATGTAGATGACAAATATCAAATATCAAATGTGTGTAGCGCTAACATGAAATAGATAAAGCCCTCACGTGTTGACGATGGAAATTGCGTCATGGTGAGTAATGAGTGAATTGTCCTGCAACTCTTACATTCTTACATCTTAAAACTCATGACTCATAGGAAACTTAAATATTCCAGTTAAACATAGAGGATTGTTTTTTGAAACTTGGAACTGGAAACAGATAAATCGTGAAACTTTTCGTGATAGTTGCAGGAGATTAGACTAAAAAAGAACTCCCCTTTTATTTCTTGAAAGGAGTTTTAAGTAAAGTTGAGACACTGTATTATATTAAGACTCTAGACTCTTGTCTGTTGAAAAAACAAACAAGAGATAATTTCTACATTTCATTCATACCCGAGCTTGAGCTTAATTTAGATCAAGCAGAAATTCTCCACGAAAAACTTTACATGGCATTTTGTGGGGCGACACTTACTATTTTAGAAACTCTTCCACTCCTTTTACGTCATCCTCATGTCTCATGTTTATCCAAAGTCCAAATTCCAAAACGTGGGATAGAAAGGTAAATATTGAGACATTTGAGAAAAACTCTGAAGTAGAACTTTGAGTTCTCAGGGAATTTGACGGGATGCGCAGATTCCCAAAAGTAAATTATAAATTAATTATGGTTGCACTTAAGACCACAATCTAGAATTTAGAAGCTAAAATGTCAACAACATTTGAGAAGGAAAGGAATGAAAATGCACAAAGTACAAAATACAAAGTGAATGCTAAATGCTAAATGAGTCTTCAATCTACAATATTGAATAAGAATTAAGAATGTTGTTGCGTAAATTTTTTTTTATAAAAGGTTCAAGTGCTGTGATGTAATTTCTGACCTTTTTAACCTGAAGGAAAGTGTCAATTTTTCCCAAAAATTGTAGCATTTTCACACGTTCATTAATGTAGTGTTTTTATTCGAGGGAAAAATGAAGCGTAAAGTAAAAGAATAGTTTTTAGATTCTAGATGTTTCTTCCAGACCGGAAAGTGGCGCAGTCTGGTGTTTTTGTATTTATGCTTAATTTTTCGGTCATTTTGTTTAGAGTTTAGTGAGGCAAACGGCTTTTGTACACTTTTGTTGTTTTCTTGAAGGTCAGTAACGTTGCCCATTGCTCATGCATATGCACATGGGACATGTGTGATAAAATTTCACAAACACCCACACAAATTCACTACATTCTATTGTCTATTGTCTATTGGACATGAAATGTAAAATATAGAATGTAGAATGAAGAATGAAGAGGCTAAAGTTTGTAGTTACATCACTGTCAAAATGAGTTAAGACGTGATAGTTTTCTGTGACCTTTTGGTAGTCTAATAGTCGAATAGTCGATAGTTGAATCACGCAAGAAAGATTGGAGTGTCCTTTGCTCTTTACCATTCATTTCCAACTTCCACTTGTCTCCATTCTCCATTCTCAATCTAATTTCCTTGTTGTTCTTATCAACTCTTTCATCTTATTCACCTTTTCTTTACATAAAGTTTAAACCCATAAAGTTTAGTAGTTTAAAGTTTAAACCTACGCAAATTTATCTGTAATGCACACACTACATGTGTTGTTCAATCTAAAACGTTTTTCTCTCATATTTTGAAAAAATACAGCATGCTGCAAGAATCACCATTTAAATATCTAAGGTCAAATCTCCAATAAAATACAATCAGAGCTTTTTATCAGGCGCAATGGAAATAGAAATAAATTGGACAATTGAACAAGTAATATGATTATGGGTGATGATTTTTGATCCTTGATTCTTGATCTACAGCAATAGTGTCAACATTCCACATCCATTACACAGGAGGATAATATATTAATTCTCACGAATGGTCGATGGTCATGACTCATGTATACATGAATTACCTAATTCTGAGTTGAGAGTGTGTGTGAAGAAAGAAAAATCTGGCCAATTCCTCTTTTATCTGTTGATCTGAACAAGAAGTCCACAGAATCCAAAAGTATATGATACATGATGTATGATGTAAAGTACTTTCCTTTTCACCTATTTATTTTATTGTGTAACTTGGATCTTTGATGTTCTTCTCAATTCTTCTCGAATCTCGAATCTTGATCTTACTTTCACTGCTTCAAAGGACATAAAAATAAATAAGTAAATAACAATAAATGACCAACAGATTGTCATCTGCCATGATATGAAGATCACACTACATGCTCAACCTTCTTTCTATACTTTACTTTACTCTACAGCATCTGTCTAACTAGGAGGTAAAAGTAGAGTTGAAGTTGAACTGAAATGACATTTTTCTCAACAGTCAGGACAAGTGTGTGTGATGCAAGAGAATGCAGGACAGGATTTTATTTTATTGTACTGGAGGCGGAAATATAATAATACAATGTGTTGCAATAAGGTGGGCGATACACAACTTAGGGACGACTTGTGAGATGTCTATGTGTAAGATTCAACTTGTAATATCTTTTCTTTTGGAGATCCAGATGTAAAAAAAGATGTAGGACACATTTCTTTCCTCATTTTATATAAAATATAAAATAGTGTCTTTATATTTATTATTTATTATGTAAGATATCATATCCGTGAAAACAGAATGAAATGGTAGGTATGAAAGAGAATGTAGGGAGTTAAGCGTAAAGAGTAAAGAGTTAAAAAGAGATTTGGGAAAAAAACCTGTTGATTGTTCATGTTGATCTATCTTCATGGTTTTGTGCGTTCCTCCTTTCCCTTTTCCTTTTCGGGTTCTCAGGAAAAAGAAAAGGAAGAGGAAAAGAAATCCATGTGAAATGTGAAACGTAGGTAGCTTTGTGGATGAATCTGTCTGGATTCTAGATTCTAGATCCTGGATCCTGGATTTTGGGCTATGATATCTACCTACGTTACGTTTTAAGTTGTATCTTTTATCTTGTACCTTGTACCTTGTGTACTTGACTTTTATTAGCTTTTGTTAGAATCTCGAATCTCGAAACTCGAAACATCTTGCCTATTTTATTACCCTTGTTTTCCCACTTGGTCTCAACCGCTCGTTTCCTTTTCATTGTTTTTCTTTTTTTTTCTTCCTTCTCTCTGTGAGGGGTCCTTTCACTTCCTCATACTTTCTCCTCGCCGCTCTCAGGTACTGATATATAAATAAATAAATAAAAAGCCTGTCTTCAACGTTACAGCCTCTTAAATCAAGAACGACATTCCTAGTTATTTTACACTGGAGTATGAAGTGTGGAGCATAATAATATTGAAAATCATGAAGATTGTAGAATGTAGAGTAAAGAAAAACGCATAAAATACAAAATCTCTAGCACACAAAGGGAAAAATGAAATAATATATTTTACTACTCGAGTTTCAACTTTTGACAATACTTGAAAAGATGACAATTGACAATGTAAAATGTGGATGGAAAATATGTCATTAGGAATAATAATTTACAATATTATATGTCTAGATTCTAGAGTCTGTAGTCTGGAGTTGAGTTTTGAGTGTTACAAGTATAAAGATGTGACTGAGCTGATATTTAGATTGTGGAGTGTGAATGCGAAATACAAAATACGAAAGGACAACAGCCTACTTGTTGAATGTAGACATTTTACGGATTCTTAAAGTCGCATTATTGTATATTCGCACTTCTCTCGCTGTTCAGTGTGCAAAGTCGTAAAAATGACACTTTGTTGTTATTTGGTTGTTGAGCTGAAGTAGCTTTGGTTTCCTCAAGTAAAATATTATTACTTGATACAGGAAATTTACCGCATAATATAATTCATATGATGACGATTATCATCATGATACGTGTGTCTTGTGTTGAATGGAAAATGGATAATGCACATCTAATATAATAATTTTCCTAATACCACAATGTATCTTGTTGTATAATCTTGATTTTAAATCCGTACGTCAACATTCAACATGAACGAAAAAGCCTACAAACTACGAAGAAAACCTACACAATCCATGTTTTCTATGTTTAGAATTTAGATTGGATGGTTGACTTTTGAATTATTATTTTTTTCTGTATTATTCTTCTGATTATGATATCATCATTCATCTTGTGATGCCATTCATTCCAAAGATTTTATAACACCATCAACCATGAACTATCATCCTCTTATTATCATGAGACTATCAATAGAAAATGAGAAATGAGCCATAATCAAAGAGAGTACAGTTCATTTTCACATCATAATAGCATATTATCCTCATTCTATTATCTATTGTATTCTTCCTTTTGCTTTGAGCTGATATCTGATGTTCGGATATTCTCTTTGCAAATGTACTTATTCTCGCCCTTAATCTTATGTCTTATGTGCCATTTTGAATTTTGAAATGTGAATAAGGAATGACAATAACAATACATGGAAAATTCTCCAGAAAACGCCTTCTCATCCTCATATTTTAATACTTATTCCCTATTTTGTATTTTATGAGGGTTGAGGGAATGAAATTTTTACAAAGTATGAAGCACAAAGTATAAAGGTTTAAAGGTTGTAAACACCTTCATATAAATCTTTTGGAAAATAATTTTTTCTACAAAAGCAAAGACCCTTTTCAATGGTTCAATTTTAATTCAAAATTAAAATTTTAAAAGTAGGTTGAACTTTTTTTTTAAAAAAAAAATGATACCTTTTCCCCAGAGATTGTAGTTTAATATTGAATTTTAGTCATTTTCGTTTATGATTTTCAGAATTTTCCATGATGATATTTTATCCCACTTGCAAAATTAGATTCAAAAAGGTTTAGATTCATTTTTTCATGTGTGTGGTAATAACGAGTTTAGAATGTTGTGGCAGTAAATAATATGTGGGAGTATTTTGTGGAATGTGTAGAATCCAGTTAAATACGCACAAAACCTGATAAAATCCACGCACGTTACACATCAACTCATTTTATGACTTTTGGCTGATCAATGTCCGCATTTTTTTCTCAATTCTGTGAAAAATGAGTACGAAAATATTAGTCCAAGTATACAGAAAACAGAAACAGATAACGTTTTTTACTGTGTAAATATCGTAGCAAGATGGTAATAAATAGATGACGAGGGTATTCTAGGAATAAAAGTTTTTTCTCTTGCCCGTTTACGCATTGAGATAATTGAAGCTCATCTCCATGTCTCTGTGTATGTAAATGTAGACTGTAAAGAATAAAAAATACTTTTGTTAGCTACCGGTTACCAGTGAAAACGAACCGGTTCTTGTGAATATTTAGTGTTGTAGTGGAAAAGCATACTCTAATAAGTACATGAAAAACATGAAATACGAGGAACGAGGAATGGAGTTATTTTACTATTTTACTAATTAAACGAAACAGCCCTCGTAAAGATTATTCTATTATCTATTATATAATACTATGTACAATATACAATGCCAAATATTTGCGTACTGAAATATCGCACCGAAAAATAATGTAAAAAATGCACGGCTCTTTTTCTATTGTAAACACTGAATGTTGTATGTACTACTTAAAGTTGTGAATACTACACATAATACAAAAGTACTAATTTGGCTCCTCGTTGTTTTGTTTTTTGTTTTATCTGATGACTCTAGGTCACGGAAAGCGGAGTGGCGGACCGGTTATAAATGCAGAAAGTCGAAAGAGAAGTTGGACTAGTAATAATAATAATGCTCCATTGCCTGAATTATCATTAGAGGACGGCGGACCTGTGAGTTCTGGTTCTGGTTCTTATTCTGTGAAAGATCGGGAAATTCCAGTGCATTTGAGCTCTGCATCAACTCAAATAATTGGTAATAATTACTCAAGTCTCAAGTATCAACATTTTTAATTGAGTCATCATACAAAATTAAGCGGAGGAATGAAAATATTATGTATTCTCAAGTTTTGAGTTGAATCCAAACATATGCATAATAAATTTCTTTGCGTGTTTTAAATTAATACAAGTCAATATATAAGTGGAATTATCACTAATGATGAATGATGAATAATGGTGATTTCAGGAGGAGGAGGAGGGGAATTTGTACGAGACAAATACGAGTCGGGTGATAAAGAAGAAGATGACGAGACTGTGAATGACAATATTTCCGAAGAATTCTCCCTTGCCGATACTTATGATGATGACACTGATGTTGGACAAGACAACCAAGCATCACTTTCTCCTTCACAAAATGGAAACGGAAACGGACAGAACGGCCAGCAAATTTTAGTAGGATTCAAAAGGTACAAAAAGATATATTGAAAGTACGATATAATGTGAATGAGCTGCTTAGATGTTCTAAAATTATTTTGGATGGATCGGCTTTGGTTTTTGGGTTTTGGTTTTTGACTTGGGCTGAAGACTGTGTAAACTCTTTCACATGTCTTTGGATTTCATAAGAGTACTGCGTGTTATGTGTTGCACATGTACATGAATTCTCCGCTTACTCTCGCAGTAGTTAATTATGTAATCCAGTGACTTTGAAAAGAATGTCCATCAGCTAATTAAAAACTCTCTTTTGATCTCTTTCATTATTCTTTCTTGTTTCTGGTTTCTTCTAGATCCAGACATCCGGATTATTATTTAGATCCGACTACCAACTCTAAGAGTGGACTAAGCTCATCGTCTGAAGATGGAAAAGGATTAGTAACTTCCCACAGAATACCCACAAGACCCAGGAGTAGTCTCCTACTCTACAAAATTGTCCGGATCCGTTAAGATTGAAGATAAAGGAATCTCCACTGTCAACACATGCATTTTGTATTATGTAGTTTTCCCTTGGTTTTTCAGACTCATCCCTCATCCTCGGTTTTTGCCTTAGGGTTCCACGTTACATGTTACATGTGATAACATTTTGGAATTTTGTAAAATATTCTCATTTTTCCTTGTTTCGTTTTAAATCTGTGTTTTGTGTTATGCAAATCTTTCTACTCTAAAAAATAAATCTCAAACTTAGTGGATTAAATTTCATCCCGCTGCAGTGAGCAATGGATCGTTTTACAGTTTCATATCCATAATACCTGCAAGGATTATACGCTATTTTGGTCAGCTTTGAAATTTATTACGACGTATCTTGACTCTTGACCTTGATATATTTTTTTTTTGATGTTTGATCATCCCCGTTTATGTGTAACATGTAGGTAGAAGGTATGCAATAATTATCCCAAGGTTAATACCATTTTGAACTAATAAGAGCTACTAAGAAAATTGGCAAGTGTGATGGAGAAAGCACAAAACAAAAAACAAAATAAATTAAATATCGCCGTCAAAGCATAAATGCTTTAGGCTCCGGAGGCGAAGCTGACTAGAAAAATATAATCGTGTCTGTCCACCATTATATGTAGAACTAGTATCATACGCCATCTAGCGGACAAATGTGTAATATGTAGTTTTAAAAGTTTTCACTAGGTGGCGCTACGGGCGAGTTCCAATTTTTTCCGCTATGTGGCTAGCTAGGTGAACATAGAAGGGCGGTCGGACACGAGGATTTCAATAGGCAGCTTCGCTTCCTAAAAACCGTTGGATTTTGACTGCACATGAAAAATGCCTCAATATCTCAAGTCGATATTATATACACACACTCTAGACACATGACAGGATGAGTACTGGTATATGATGTGACTTTTACCATTGTGAATCCTTTCCTTTCTCCATTTCCTGTATAAATGTAGCCCAATTACCTATCAGACAAATATTGTGCATGTATTTCTCCATGTGCATTGTAAAATGAAAAATGCACTAGGAGACAAAACGGAGTGGTTATTGATTAATGAATACTAAGCTACTAGAAACTAGAATATATTTAAGTTTGTATCAAAATAAGTCTCATGTTAAAATACTAAAAAAATATACAACTAAAAATTACCATAGATCATAGAGTGTATCAGTAACTATTAAGTACTGTAAATGTATGAAAATGAAAATGTAAATATTAAATTTGTGTGACTAAACAAAGACATATCCTGTTTCTAGAACTGACTCAGTCTCAGTACTCCTGAGAAATGTTTTGAATAAAGATAAAGTAATAGTTCTACCATGATCATGTGACATGTCATGTAAGTATTTTTAAACGATATTTAAACAAGTGTGATTATGTGAATAATGAATAACGTAGGAAAAAGTATACAAAATACAGATAAAGATTAGCATGAAAAAAGTAATAAAGTCAAAAATCCTCACTTCGTGAGGATTTCATATCGCCTTCAAAGCATAAATGCTTTTGGCTCCGGAAGCGAAGCTGGCTTTACTAATCTCGCGACGTCAGTCCGCCATTAAACA
>JABASP010000054.1:0-100887 GCA_019776565.1 Sminthurinus signatus | reverse complement strand
ACCTCTAAACCTAATTTTATTGAGCTGATTTTTTCAGAGGTTGGTTTCTACACCAAAAGGAACGATATGAAGGGGTAAGACTTTAAACTTCTCCAACTTATGGTTTTTTGACGGGCTCTAGTGTACATTGTACATTGTGCATGTATCTTTTTTATAAGAGTGTTGGGTGTTGAGCGTCATGTCAACCAATTGATCCTCACTTAGGAGCAAAATTGTTGTGTTGTTGTATCTTTTGTAAGTCTAGATCTGGGATTCGTATCTCTTGTGTTGCACGTAGATTGTACAATGTACAATGTACATTGTACATTTTAGATTGAAGATACATGGGTCACAGTTTGTCATGGTGTTTGTGCCTTGTACATTGTACATTGCACATTGTACATAGTGGGACGTGCTGTGTCTTGTTGTCTTCTTCGTTTTATTCTTTTTGTAGTTTATCTCAAAATCCTTCATTTCCTTTGCCACCGGCCCACATACACACATATATGTATACATACACCCCACAAACCGGTAAACGGTAAATGTATCTTTTTTTTCTTTATTTCTTCAATAGAATACAATGGAATAGAAAAGACGGTGCGAAGTTCGTACAATGTACCTATGTGTATTGTACATGCCTCCAAAAAATAAAAAAGATGAAGGAGAAAGCAAAAAAGAAAAAAAAAGTTATGAAAGTTGGAAGGTAAAGTCATAAAATGGTTTGAGAGTTTTGTGACGTGACTCTCAAATCTCAAATCTCATGTCTCAAGCCTCTAGCCTCTAGCCTCAAAGCAAAGCAATAGGAAGAAAGTGAAAGGAGAAGAAAAGAAAAAGAAGATGTGACAATCTAGCTTTCTTAAAAATACGAGTACAACCACGAGAGTAAAACTACTTGTATATCTATACATTTTAAGATACATAGTATAATATTATATAAATATAAATAAATAAATATCCATCTAATGTTGAGCATGACATTATATTGCTGTACTGTGATACATTGCTTATTTATTATATAATATAATATATAGAAGAAAAATTAAAGTTTGGAGACGCGCTTTTCTTTTTATTCATTTTTATCCATTGTTTGTGTGAGCTGCACACTGTGTATTTTGTTGTGTTCATTCCCTCCATGTAATTATTGTACAACCGAATATCACATAATACAAATTCAACATATGTGTAATGTAATGTGTATGTGTAAATTTGTGCGTGCGTTGCAACAGCAACTTGTTAAAGTGTATTGAACAAACCACAAACCAATTCAAAACAGCCATTCCCACCATCGCCATCATCATCGTCATCGTCATTTAGCGATAAGAGTAGAGATTAGAGTTTTATTTCCTTCAAAACCGAGTAACAAGCAAAAAGGAAAGCTTAACACTCAACACTGAACACTCAGCATTGCATAACCCAATGTATTTTTCTCCTTCTCTCTTTTGCTTTTACTTTTACTTTCTCTTTTGATTTGCGCCCATTTCCCACTCGAACCGGGAAACGGGAAACGGGAAAGCAGGACAAACACGAGGACGAGGACGAGGACGAGAACGAGGACGAGTTTTAAGTTTGAGTTTGAATTTGAGTGTGAGCGTGATTGAATTTTTTCCTTGTTTGATATACGTGGATGCTGATGCTGATGCTGATGATATGTAATATGAAATACGTAATACATACATGTATGTACAATGTACAAGTTACGTAGCGTGAGTCATGTATTTACTTTGTACGTAGTTTAGTTTAGTTCTGTTTCATCTCTACTATTGAACAGTGAACACTGAGCATTCTAAATTCTCCCTTCTCTTTTTTCTCCCTTTTCAACCAAGTGGAGCATACACTTTGATGGAATTTCCTTTTCAGAAATCAATCTAACCATTTATATGTAATCTCTTTTATCGGTTTCCGCTTCGAATTTTGGTCTTGGTCTTGGTTTAGGTTTCGGGTAGAGTTTGAGTTTGAGTTTGAATTTCAGTTTGAGTTTGAGCTGGAGTTGGAGTTGGAGTTGGACTTGGACACGGACGTGGAGGAGAAGGGACAATTTTGAAATTTTCTTAGAGCCTTTGACTAAGGAGTAACGAAGTAAGGACGGAGAAGACAGAACGAAAGAAGGAAAGAAAGAAAGGAGGATGGAGAATTGAGAGGACGAGGAAATGGCGAGCACGAGTGTCTGATCTCTAATGTCGCCGCCTTTTCATACTCCATTCTCCATTCTCCATTCTCCATACACTATACACTGTACACTGTACACTCGACAATCGACACTCCACAAAATACAAAGTAGCACTGTGCACTGTGCAATGTACAGTAACCAAACAAAGTTCTCCCTTCTCATGGCTTTCACACAACTCTAAAATGCAGTAGAAAGTAGAAACCTTTTACATATTATATTGTACATATCTATAATCTATAGTCTCCATCTCCACTCTCCACCATATTTCCACCATTCAACGTTTCGACGTTTCAACGTCAACGGTTAAAACTGAAGGAGAAAACTCAAGTGTGGAACGGAATAAAAAGAAGAAAACTTTTCTTAGTTGGTGTGAGCAGCCATATATCTAAATTCTACTTCTACTTATACTAATACTCATGCTATATGACTTTATTTTTTCCATCGATACTTGGAAAGTTGCATGTATAAAACTGAAGTTGGTTGGATTTAACATTAGGTTTCCCTCAATCATTCATGGCAATGTACATTGTACAACGTACAGAGTTTGGAGCAATTCATGCTGAAAATTGTATACTTTTTATTCTCGGCTTTTCTCTTTTTTCCACAGATTTGTATTTCTCAACTTTGGATTATGGATTATAGAATTTTTTAGACTCTACATTTTCCATTCCATTATAAAATTTTTATATATCAGTGGTACACCTTTTGTTGTACTGTTGTATTGTTGTTGTGGCTTTGAATACATGTGAATGTTCTAAACATCAAGCACTGAGCATTTAATGTTGTACGGCTAAAAGGAATTTATTTTCCATTGCCTTTTTGATTTGTCTAGAATTTCTCCTTCTGGTTTTCTGGCCTATACATTTCTGATATACATGGAAATATGTTTTCACCTTTTAGTGTATCACAAGTCATGGATCTATATACATTATACATGCATGCATGAGTGAACTCTTATAGATGTAATATGACTGTAATGGATTGAGAACGAGTTGATGGTTTGAGGAAATTGTTTGTCACTTGTCAAAGCTAAAGTCAAAGTTGAGTTGAAGATAGGGAGTGAAAAAAAAAGGAAAAGGAAGACTCAGGCTTAAACGAAAATGAAAATGAAAACGAAACCAAGTGAAAGCTGAGAGCTGAGAGCTGAAAGTCGAGCGTCGAGTCGAGGTAGACAAGACAAGTAAGTACGAGGTTGAGTAAGTGAAATTGAAAGAAAGTTAAAGTACAGAAACAGAGAGATGTGGAGAGCTGGAGATTGGAGATTTGAAGATGGTCTAGAGTCTAGAGTGTAGAGTCTAGAATCTAGAAAAAGTAAGTTGGCGCATGACCCTGGAGTAGCTTGAAAATAGAAAATAGTACACACATCCTACATCCTACATTTTACATCTTACATTTTACATCGTAAAAATGAAGTGAAGGGGAAAGGACAGGCAAAAACAAAAATTGGAACAAAGTGCACGAGTGTTGACGGGAAAACTGGATAGTGGAGACTGGAGACTGGATACATGTAGACTTGACGAGTGACGGAATGACTCAAAAACTGAAAAGAGTGAAAGATTCAAACTCAGCTCAACAAAGTGAACTTTAACTTTCACTTAAATAAAGTAAAGTGAGATAAGGAGAAAAGAGAAAAGAAAAAGGTCAAAACAAAAATACAATACAAATTGCACAATAAATTATAATATAAGAAAATGTAAAATCTAAACTGCACAATCAGAGTTAAATAAAACAAATACACCAATGTGTATTTGAAATTGCCCATGTTCAAATATTTAAAAGAGGAGGAAATGAACTAGAAAATTGGAAGGAGATGAGAAGACGAGAGGCAGAAAGATGATATGATAAAGGAGTGAAAAAAGCTTTCCTAGTTCCTAGAATCAAAATTTCATGGAATGAAGATGTTAAAATGTCATGAGGTCAACTTTAACTTCAACATTATCATCAACTCTGTCTTGGTCCATTACTTTATATAATTTCTTTTGTATCTCTCACTTCTTCTCGTGTCTTTTCCATCTATTACACTTGTACTCTTATTATTATTAGTATTACTATTATTATTTCTCTCTGAAGGCTACAATGTCTAAAAATGTAAAGTTTGCATACAGGATTTAAAAAACATCAGAAATCAGAGCCAACAGCACATTTTACTTATGTACATCAGTACAGAGTAAATAGTGGTGATGGGATCAAAAGTACAAAACTACTTTGACTAATATTAGCAAAGTATAGTAATAGTAATAGTAGTAGTAATAGTAACAGTAGTCGTAGTCAAAGTAGTCTTGAGGGGTAATAATAATAGAGGGTAATAACTCTGCAAGTTCGATTGTGAATAAAGTCTCATTTTTACTAATTTAGGAGTCGTAATGACTTTATGAGGTGGATAATAGTAGTAATATTAGTGGTAGTAGCTCCTGATAGTTACTTGATTTCCTCAACCGTATACCGTACACTGTATACATTAGGCTATATCACTGTTGTAGTAGTAGTAGTAGTAGTAGTAGTAGTAGTACAAATAGTCGTCTCATTTTATTATATTATGTTATTCCTGTTTAGACCCAAAACCAACTGCCACGCTCAAATTATTTTATATTATATGATCCCATCCCCATATCTTTAAACTATAAACTATTTTTATAAGTATGCTTTCCTGCATACTGTATGGATCTTTGTGGGATTTTTGTACACATGACTACTCTTTTTCACTCTTCTTTATCTTTTTTCTCTCACATGTACAATGTACAATGCACAGTACACAGTGCACATTCATCTTGTACTTGTTCTGCGTTTCTACTCCATAAGTTCCAGCCTCGCCTGCCTGTTTGCTGTCTGGTGTAATTTCTAAAGGTGTAATAAAATTTTTATGAGGAAACATTTCAAGACGAGATGGAGATGGAGCGCCAAGATGATGATCAGGACTCGGGCAAAATTCATTTATGAAGGGGAAATATGGTCTCAGGAATGTGATTCTCTCTTCTTTTTCTTCTTCTTTTTGTGGTGCTCAAGATGAGCATCGTCATTCCTCGTCACATTCACATTCATTCTTTGCATGCATTGTGGATGACTGTTAGTTTATGGGAATGTGTGTTATTTCATATCATGTCTATTCTCCTTTTTTCTTCGTATTCTTTTTCCTCATCATCATCATCATCTATTTCTTCATCGTCGTCAGCCTGATCCCCGTTTTTGATAGACTACAAAATTTTGTATTGAATTTTCCCAGTCCTCATCATCAACCGGGCAAAAGAGAGAGGACAAAAGAACTACCAAAACCACCACCAAATCCAAAACCACTTTCGATATCAATATCAATTCTACTGTGAATTCTAGTACAGGGAAAACAAGTAGAAATGGGACCATCACCACCGGCAGTGGTACTGGTACTGGTACTGGGATCGGTTGTGGTTTGACGACCTTCCTCTGTTCTCTTGGTTTCTTCTCCTCTCTTTAGAAGTGTAGATACCCTCATACTCCTCCTCACACTTTCTGTACTTTATCTATACTTTATTTGAATTCTTCCCCTACTACAAGATATTCCTCTTTCCACGTCTCTTTCTATTTCTATTGCCCAGCTCCTTTTCTCAATTCTCCTTTCTCTTTCCTCCAGTTGGAGTTGGAGTTGGTTAGAAATGAGTTCCGGAAGCTATTAGGTGTCTCCAGTCGGTAGTTAGCCATTGACATGCGGGTATTAGATATCATTTCATACTTGAGCTCTCTCCTCTTTCACTTGCTTCCTCCACTCTCCATTCTCCAGTCTCCAGTCTTCATCTTTGAGTACATTTCGATTCTATTTTTTATTGAACTTTACTCTCTTCAAGTATATCAATTTCACAAGTATATTTTAAATTATATGAGTAAATGGAGTACAGAGTATGTATAAAAATGCGTAAGCTTGTATTTGTATTTGTACTCTTAGAACTCTTTTATAATATAGAGCTAAACCGTAAATTGTACAATGTACATAGATGTTAAGAGTTGATCTATGGACTCTGTGTGGACTCTGTAGGCAGTCCAAGTCCAAGTCCAACTCCCAAAGTTGTGTTAAAATAACTAGAACGTACTTGTGAAATGCCATAAGATGGTATCACTTTCATTTTCACTTTCACTCCGTCCTCATTCTCCTTCTTCTTTTCCAGCCTTCACTGTTCCCTGTTCACTCCAGCACTACAAAAGTGTACATGTGTAAATGTATATCGATAAACCGAAACCGAAGCTGAAACCGAAACCGACAGACAGACACATCATCAGACCGATGTGGAGTAACAAACCAAACCATCAACTAGGCTAAAACTCTACTTTCTACTTTCTTTTTTCCCACTCTCCCTTTCTTCTTTCTCTTCCCCCTTTTCCTTTCGGCTCGTTCCAAGACATCAAATGCTACTTAACAAGTGGATATGGTGTGGTGTGTCATGATATCTACATTCTACATGTATGTTGTACACAATACACAATACACAATGTACAATATTTGTGGTCCCATATAAAATATACTTTATCTATATAGAATCTAGAATCTACAGTGTACAATGTACAATTTACACTGCCCAAAACTCTAGTGGATGGGAAACAGACAAAGATTTCTATTAAAGTATTATATTTCAGAGTATAAAGTATAAAGTGTACAACAACTTTTTGTCTATCTCCATTCTCCATCCACAGCAATTTTTAGAGAACTGCTACAAATATGACTCTGATATGGTCTACTGTCATATGTACAATGTAGACTGTACAGTATGAAAATGCATGGTTTATCCGTTATGGACTGTGGATTGTGGACTGTGGACTGTGGAGTATGGAGTATGGATGAACTGGGACTTGAATTCAAGACATTCAAGACATAGGAGCAAAAGCTAGAGGAAGAGAGAGAGCGGAAAGTGATATTCTCATGAGAATTGAATGACATTCCGAGTTTCTCCATTCATTTTCTTCACGGTTGGCATTCTTGTGTTGTTGGAATTGGAATCCAAAAAAGGAAAAGGAAAAGGAAAACGAGTCCAAGTTTGAATTCAAGTCGAAGTGGAAGTCAAAGTCGAAAGGGAAAGAGACAAGTATGCTCACTGTGCAGTAGAAGAAGAAGAAGAAGAAGAAGCAGAAGCATACATAGTAGTGCAGCTCAGAAGAGAGTGAGAATGGGAGAAAGGAGAAAAAACCAAAAGAGAAAGAGAGAAAGAGAGGAGGAAGGAACGGGACTCTCGGGATATATTCCAATACTTTTCACTTGGCTTGCCTTGGTTTGGTTTGGTTTGGCTTGGCTCAAACTCAGACTCTGATGCTGACTCTAGATCTAGATCTAGTTTTAGTTTTACTTCTAGTTCTAGTTGTTCAGCTATAGATTCTTATTATACAGTTTACATCAAACCAATATAGAATATAAATGCACGTATTGCTTTTCCTTTTGCTTTTGCTCCTTTCCTTTTTCGTAAACAGAAAGGATGAGGAGAGAATGTACTTAGAGATTCTACTAACTACCAAACCAAACCAAACCAAACCAGAAAGAAGAAGAAGGACAGGAAGAGAGAAAAAGATAGAGAGAGGAAGATGAGCCCAAGACGATACGAAGAACAAGAAGAAAACCAAGACGAGTGAGAAGACTTTGAGACGAAGATGAGAGACATGGAGAAAAGAGAAAGCGAAAGAGAAAGAGGGAGAGAGAGTAAAAGAAGCTTCAGTTTTCCTTTAAAGAACTTTTACCAAACGCATAAAACATCAATTAGGAGGAAACTGTGGCTGAATTTCAAAGAGATCCTCCACCTCCTTCCTTCTCTCTCTTCTTCGCCTTCTTCGTCTTGTTCCTTTCTTGGTCTTCTTCTTATTTTTCCTCACGATATTCGTCAAGATTCTTCCTCTCCTTCTTTGTTTCTGTCTATATTCTGTCTATATTCTATAATATTCCATGTATTAGTAAAACTACTCATGGTGGTGGTTCCTTATACTTTATACTTTGTACTTTATACTTTGTGTTTTATACTTTATACTTTATAATACATGTACATTGTACAATGTACATGTATATGAGAAGTTGAGAGTGGAATAGAAAGTGAAAGAGGAGAGAGGAAGGAGAAAGAGGGAAAGAAGACAGTTGGTTGGCTGTTTGGTATGGTTTGGTTGTATGGATGGATGGCTAGAAGCTTTCCTTTTCCCTTTGCCTTCCCGGGTTTCCACTGTAAGAGCAAAGTGAGCAGAGCACATCACATCACACAGAGCAGAGCACAGTAGACAGTAGACAGTAGACAGTAGAACAGAGTACGACGAAAGACGAGCAAGAAAACAAAGTTACAGTTCCATATTTCATGAGGAGCATCCTCTCCTTTTTTAAAATATAGATTCTGCCCATCTCCTTCCTCTTCTTCATCTTCTCCTTGTTCTCTTTCACTCCTCGTCCTCATCTATTCCATACTCCATACTCCATACGCTCCCAGCTTCCAGGCATCAAAGAAAACACACTTATATTCATCCTAAAAACCTCTTTTGAATTCCTACACACATACTCGCTTATGAATGTACAAAAACCCCAGACTCCTAAAAGTACACACAAACACGAAGAGCATAGACGAGACCGGAGATATATCCATTATATATTACACAGCTATATATAATACAGAATACAGAGACCGACAGGCAGTGAGAAAGGAGGAAAGAGAAAAGAGAAAGCTCTTCACTTACTTTTCCCTTCTTTATATCAATACCCAGACCAAAGAAGAGTATTTGTAGTGCAGATACAATGTACAATATACAAGTAGATTCTTCTCTCTTCTTTCCTCTCTCTTTTTCCTACAGTCTCTTAACACGAAATACCACAGGAAAAAACAGTATAGAAAGTTAGACTACTGTACACTGTACACTGTGAAAATGGGCTAACATATGGACATGGAATCCAGGGGCGTACATACAAGTAAATATGTACATGATTCATTGTAAGTTGCGAGTGTATCATGTACACAATACAGAGTTTGGTTTGGTTTGGTGCTCTCTCCCAGTTCCCAGTTCCAGCTCCGGCTAATGCTATTTACGTGGACCCAAAACCCACGAAACAAGCAAACATTTGCGGACACACACAATCAACTTTAATCTGTGGAATACCACCAAAGGGAAAGCAGAAACGTGCACGTCCATACAACGTACAACATACAACGTACGTAGAAGTAGACGTACTCCCTTCTCCGCACCATTTTCCTCTCTCTCTCTCTCTCTCTCCCTTTTCTCTCCACACTCAAAAACTCGAGTGAATTCCTCCCGCTGTCTAATGTCTACTTTCTCCTTTCTACTTCTTGGCTCTTTGACTAGGCGGATATTCTGCATATGTGTGCTGTGCAAATTCATTTCGCCGTATTACATTGCTTTATTCATGGGTGTAGTTTGTACTTGTACTTGTACTTGTATTTGTATTTGTTGTAGTCTAAACCTAGACAGAGAAGATACAGAGACAGATAAAGATTTGCATTCTAGTCTACTTTCATCTATAATCTATAGAGGCAACCTCATTTGGATCCAAATGGAAGATGGAAGAGGAGCTGGATGTGCTTTTGTATAAATAAATACGTAGCCTTGTTTCCATTCCTACAGTTCTACAGTTGTACAATCTACAATCCCAATGTAAAATTCCACAAGTCGAGTACTGTAGTTTGTAGTTTGTAGAGTAAATGGGAAAAGTGTGAGAGTGTTGGAACAACAGCCAACAGCCAACAGCCGCGATGCACACAGGTACATCTACATCTTTTATATAGAGGAGTGAATAATAATAGTAGATACACTTGACTTGACTTGGTTCGAGTTTCGAGTCAAATGCATCTCAAGATACCAATATATGTAGCACTGATATAGATGCATAGGTATCTGCTGGAAGTAACAGATTCGGCACAAAATACCATTCCTTTTCCTTTCTCCTTCTCATTTTCATTCTGAGTCTATTACTCAGTATTCCAAACTTGTCGAAATGCAGAGGTTTTCAACCTCCATCTTCTACTTGAAAGTAATTTGAGCCAGTGGAAAAAAAATCTTAATCAATGTTCAGTGTACTTTGAGCTTCTGTTCCTGTTTCAAGAAAAGAGATTCCAGCTTTCTCCTTCCTTCAACTTGGGCTTTAGATACTACTACTATTTCTGATAATGGTCTACTATACTCTCATTCCAATTCCAATTCCGATTCCGAATCCGATTCCGATTCCAGTTGTACTTTTAGGTCTAGTTCTAGTTCCTCCAGTTTCTCCAGTTTCCCTTTTACCTATAGACACATAGACACAGCTCTTGACGTGAACGTGCGGTACATACATATTAACCCCGTCCATGCCGATGTCCATGTCCATGTTCATGTTGATCTCGATCCTATAGGAAACATGGTAATTCTACGAAATCCTCTTGAAGTTTACTTCCTCCTCCTTGCAAAACAAGGAAAAAAGCTTGGTAGGACGAACGACGAAAGTAGGCTCTCTACTTTACAATAAAATTGATTTCAATTCATTTTACCTTCTTAAGCATTGAGCGTTGAGCGTTGAGCAGGGTTTTCAAGAAAATACAAAATACTATAATATATTATTGTAAAAATGAAAAATACATTATTAGTTTATTTGGTTTAAATAAATTTTACTCAAAATTTTGAAATCAGATTTCAGAACTGGACAAAAATTGTCAAAAGAGAAATTCCCTTCAAATTTCTCCCCCTTTAAATTGTGGTAATGCTTACTTCTTATTTTGCTGTTTGAAACTGGTGGCAGTTTTACTTGAGCTAAACAGAATAAGATAAAAGCTTGTATTTCCACGTACACTTGTACACTTGTACATTTGTACAGTTGTTCCCAGTGAAAGTGGATAGATATATTTCAAAGTGGTTTATATTTCCTTGGATAAGTTTACTTACTTACCAGTCACTAGACAGGAGGAATGAAATGGATGGAAACATGACGTAACACACACACAATATACAATGTACAACATTGGATTGGATAACATATAACATGGCATGGTTCAAATCCCCATGCATGTCTTAAGCTCTTCCTTCTCTATATTTCTCTTTCAGTGTTAAGGAGCCCGAGTGTGTGTGTGTAGTGTGTAGTGTGTGAGTGTACGATTAAGTGAGTGAATATGTGTTGGAAATGGAACTAGAAATAGAACCAGAGAAAGAGGCACAAACTACAAACTCCTCAGAAAGAGAGAGAGAGGGGGAGAGAGAGCAGGAGGAGTTATAGCTATGAAAACCACAATCTTAACTTGAAGACTCTGTGAACATGACGGAAGAAAGACGGAGGAAAGTTGTAGCAAAATGCCGTGCTTACCGCCTACATATACACAAAATTTACGAACTCAACCGCAGATGGGCAACTCCAAAAGCATAAATCTATCCTTTGGTCTTTACTCGTGTACAGCGTAGACTGTAGAATTTAGACTATACAGTCTAGAGTCTAGAGAGAGTTTCTTGGTCTGCTTATTCTTGGTTCTGGGTCCTTTAAAATATTTGAACCCACTATTTCCTTTTCTTTTTCTACACAACTACACAACGTCCAAGTTATACTCTACTCTTTCCATTTTGTATGTGGTATGCTGTATGTAGTACAGTAAAAAGGAGGAAAAAGAAAAAGGGAAAAAACAGGAAAGATTTCAAGATTCGTCCAAAATATAAAGAAAGAGAAAAAAAGAAAAAAAAGCCTGACGGAGAAAGTGCGTGTATATTTTATAGTATGTACCACTACTACTACTACTACTACTACTACTACTACCTCCACAACTTGAGTTGGATAACATGAAAAGAGACAAACCAAAGGAGGAGAAACCAAAGAAAAACAGTGGAAGAAAAAGTAGACTATGAGTTTCATACAGTGTACACTGTATACAGTATAATTGTAAGAAATATCAAGGAGTCCAAAAGGCTAAGATAAAGGGCAAAAGTGAAAAGTGAACTGAGGGAGAAAAAGGAGAAAAGGGGAAAAGAGGGAGTAAAAGTATTAGATAAAAGGAGGAAGAAAAGAGGGAGTAAAAGTATTAGATAAAAGGAGGAAGAAAAGAAGAAGAAAAAGAAGAAGAGAATTAAACAAGGTAGAAACTTTTAAAGGATGAGAAAAATTAGAAAAATGTTATTAAATTCCCATTTTCTTTCCTTCTTTCTCCCTTTCACTGGTTTGAGTTGGCATGGCATGGGAAACCAAAAGGTAGTAGTATTTTTAGTATACGCAGTAGTAAAGTATTTGTGGTTAGTTTTGGTTTTGGTTTTACCATGTATACAGAATAAATACTCCATATATTTTGTACTCTAAACTCTGTACACTGTACACTGTACATTGTAAATGAAAAGGTAGGAAAGAAGTGATGATAATGGTAATCTAGGAAATTATTACAAAAGTACATGGATTTGAAGATGGTAGATTGTAGATTGTAGATAAGTGAGAATGGGATAAGAGATGGCAGGGTAAAATGGGATATCTTTTCTCCTGTATTCTGAGTATTCTGTATATTATGTGCTTTATATTATGAGGTCATAAGAACTAGAGGAGAGAGGGAAGAGCAAATTGAATCAATTGAAGAAAGGAGCCACTCTTTGAACTTAATGTGGTGAGATAATACTAATAATATTAATATTAATAATTTTTCCATGTGTATCATAGTTCATAGTCATAATTTGCATATCTTTATTACTTATATCTATGTATCTCCATATTAAAGGTTGTACTGTTTAAACTGTAGCAAGATACAGAAACAGAACTTAACTATGCTCTTTACTCTTAATAATCGTACAAGGTACATTGCGCATTATACACTGCACACTGCACACTTATAGAGTTAAGAGTTAAGATAGCTTCTCTTTTGTATTAATTTTTTTCTTTGTCCATTCTCCTTCTTCCCCTCTAGTCTGTTACTTAGTTTTCTAAGGAAATTGAAATAACTGTTTTGTTTAAGAGTGACTTTTTATCTGTGTAGAAAGTAGAGTGTAGAGAGTAAAGTAAAGGGTATGTATCTGCGTGTACTTCTGTCTTCTGTATGAATGAAAGGAAAAGGAAGAAAAAGCTATATTGTCGTCTTCATACAGATACAGATCCAGATCCTCGTCGTAGTCGTAGTCGTCATCTTACATTTTGTACTTTGTACCGTATTTGTCCTCGTGGGTTGAATACTCGTACTTTGTACATTCTACATTGTACATTCTTAGATACTACAAAACAGTTGTATTCCCTTTGAGCCCATTCTCTTTTAAAGCTTTCCCCTTCTCTCAGTCAAAGTGGTTACACAGTCTAAATACATGGAGGGAAAAAAATCCTGGCAAATTTTTTCCCGAGCTGTCCTGTCTTATTCTTTTCCCGTCGACGTAGTACAATTGTCTATGTATACTATGTACTATATACTATGTATACTATGTATAAGATCCAAGCTCTAAGATGTACTGCTCCTCTGCTACTCTACTTTCTTTCTTTCCTTCTTTCTCTCTTCCCCTTCCGGTCTTTTGTTGTTTTGCTGTATTGTGCGAGTACAATATTACTTTTGTATTTGTACATGTGTAACTGTGTATAACAGTTTGAGCATGTCAAGAAAATCCTATATAGATTCTACATTGTACATTCTACATTGTACATTGTATATTGTGTATAGTATTTTATCTCAAATCTCAAATCTAGAATCTGGAATCTAGAATCTGGAATCTGGAATCTGGAATCTGGAGCCGAGTTGAATCGAGTCAAGTCGCGAGACCGAGAAGGAGAACGACCTACAAAATGACACAGACTGGAAACGAAACCGAGAGTGAATCCAATAGTAAAAGCAAGAGTAAAAGCACGCTGAGACCCAGACCCAGACCCAGACACACAGACACAGACTAAGAACCAAGAAAGTGGCTCATGGACTTTTACACCGTGTTTATTGTCATTGTTGTGGATGAGCGGCTATTAATTATAGAGTTTGTACAAAAGAGCTTTACTACAACCTACAACCTAAAACCAACACAAGCTACACTCACTCTTGCTTTTACACTTACTATTACTCCTCTTTGTACTATAGTCCGCAAATCCCAGTCAAATAAATCTCTGATCCACATTGTACATGTGTAGTCGTCTCGTGTTGATGGTATAGGCCATATACCTTAGACTGTAGCCAATATTCAGAAGAGTGTATGTGTAAAGAGTAGAGAGTAAAGGAGTCTATTTTCTGCTGGAATGCATGTGTGTTTTTTTTGTTTTTGTTTTTGTTTTTCGATCCACTTTACAAGTCTTTTGTTCATTGCCCTCGGTTTCGGTTTGTGTTTGAGTTTGGGTTTCGGCTCTTCATCTGCTTTGTCATTAGAACTTATTGTTAGAATTTGCTCATGTACAATGTACATTGCAATCCATATAGCTTTTGGTGAATAAATCCAATTCAATATGTACAACACTTTCGGTATTTGTAGTTGTAGTTGTATTTTTTTACCGTACATTCCTCAATAAAAAAGCTAGCTTTACATTGAAACTCGTACATGACATCAAAAGTCCTGGAAAGAACGCTTTGACAATTTACCACACACATTTATGTCCACATTCGAATCGGAATCAGATTAAATCACATCACATCCCATCCCATCCCATCACATCAGTTCTCATCATGTAAGCGAGCAGTGCAATTAAATCAAAATGCCCTCCCAAGTTCTCTCGCTCTCTTCTCTCTTCTCAACTTCATCACAGCAGTCGGTCTCGGCTCTCGTTCGCTTTATAAATTTACTCTAGTCATTCATGCTGACCACTACTACTGTACTGCTACTGCTAACGCCACTAGGTGCTGAGCGCTGGACGACATGATACATGATACATGATACGGCAACTAGTAACTACAAATAAATAATCAGCACTTTCCTCCCTCTTTCAGTTCACCTCCACTTGATCTATTTATCTCCTTGACTATCTAGTATCCAGTATCCAGATAGTAGATAGATCTCCGAACTACAAATCCTTCAAAGTACTCGTGGTTCATTAAAAACTTCTTGTTCTACTCATCAGTCCCGCCACAGATCAAATCTCTGTAGTCTGTAGTCGCATTGATCCTTGTCCGTCTTTTTAATGACTAATGACTAATGACTAGTGACTAGTGACAAAGTGACCGACGAGCGCTGAGCATTTAGTACAGAGCGTTGCTGCCCTCTCTTTTATTATATATCCTTGTACATGACTTTTTAATACTCTTGTCTTGTTTTGATAGTGACCATGAAAGGCAAATGTTAGGATGAAACTGAGACTCTGCCTCAAAGTTTGGTGTCCACTGTCCTACTTGACTAAAAGACTAGTTGAGTGACTAGTTCTATTATTTTATCGTCTATCGACTACCCACTATGACTATTGTACACTTCTTTTTTGTTACATGTTGTGAAACCAAATCCAAGTCCAACTACAAACAAGTTTGAAATGTCGGTAAAAGTTTTGCTGTCAACATTATATTGAAAATCGATTGGTGTTTTTTAGGGGGAAAAGTAGTGCAGACTACAGGATATAGTAAAAAGTTTCGGCATTTCATGGACCAATGATGATCAAAATACTATATTATTGTATAAGAATGTGAAACTTATCTATCATCTATGTTTTCCTGGATAAGAAAAATGTATTATATAGTAGGGAGAAAGGAAATGCTTAATAAAATAGACCTTTTAAATACAAAAATGAAAAAATTCTAGGTAGCAGAGTCGTACACTGATTTGTGCATTTGTACTTTGTACGTAGGTACAAATTCATCCAATGTGTGTGCGTATGCTCTTGTCAAGCATTCTAGATTCCAGATTCTGGATTCTAGATTCATCCGGGTTCGGGTTTTAGCAGTTGAGGAAGTGATGCTTTGGCTGTTTCTCTAGAAAAAAACTCAGGAGAGGATGACGCGGGGTGCTCAATTCTGGATTCTCGATTCTCGATTCTCGATCCTCAATCCTCAATATGTTCAACTCCGCACCATACCGTATGCATAGACATTAGACGTGCACACCTACATGAACCCGAATCATAGGAATCTCAGAATAGATTAGAGTACACATGCTATAGGCAATATAGGCATATCGTACTATACGTACATAAAGTATGAGGGATGAACCAAGACGGCTGAATATGAAACGTCGTCTGACTATAAGAAAAGCCATGCCGTAGTATAGCATACCATACGATGTCATGTCATGCCAATACGAATGCCAATAGGAAAGCGAACGCCAATGCGAATGCCATCTCATCCAATCCAAATCTCACGACACAGCCGACTGACTGGAACGAATCGATTTTATGAGCACAGATACAGATACATGTGCTGATTTCAAGTTGCAGTTCTACTTTCTTACTTCAACTTGTCCCTTTCTTTCCCGTCTTCTTCCTTCCTCCAAGAATTTGAATTTTGATTCTCGCATGTATACATGTACAATGTACAATGTACATGTATCTAGATTCTAGATGTTAGATGTTAGATGGGAGCTGTTGAAAAGTTTTTTGTATCCACGCTTTTTTTTCCTCCCTAAATCTTCTTTCATTCCATCCTTCTTTTTTCCCTCCTTCACTCTTGTCTTTTTACTTTTAAAATAGACAAAGGAGGAAGGATCGTAAACGATTCGGATTCCCATTCCCTTATATTATTCGTTAGCTATATAATCCGAAATCCAAAATATCCGTCTGTTGGATAAAACTTTTTTCGAATCTAGAATCTAGAATCTAGAATCTGGCCACTATTAGTCCTCCATGCTCCATACTCAATACTTCAGATGTACATTGTACATGTGTGTGCGCATATGTGGAAACTTCATATGTATACTCGTGTAAAAGTATTTGGTAACCTGTGGGCCGTGCAGTACTCAATACTAGACACTAGACACCAGACTCTGTCATCGTCAAGAAGAAGAAGAATGAGGGAGTTGAACAATGAACCATGCACACTGCACACACATCCACCCATACATATGTGCACAATTATGCACAATAAAAGATACGCAAACGCTCCCATCTCCCATCTCCCATCTCCCAACTCCCAACTCCAATCTGGAATCTGGAATCTAGAATCTCATTCAGCCTTTTACTTTTTACTTTCCCTTTTAAAACTACCTTTCCATTTCTATGTGACTTGCTTGCTCCTCTTGTTCTGGAACCATGCTAAATTTCTCTATTCTTGGTCTATTCTCTAGCTGGCTGGTTGGTTGGTTGGTTGGGAAATTCAACGTATGGAAATTGAGTGAGCGGTTTTGTCAAATATTTACCAAAGAAATTTCACCAGATGAAGGCTTTCAGTCATCGCTAGTTAGGGCAGGCAGGGAGCAGCCAGTATTCTCTGTCTACTGCTTTTACTATTGCTTTCATTTTCATTTTCGCTTTCACTTTCACTTTTACTTTCACTTTTACATTGTACATTTCCATTGTACTAGTTACTAGTTACATTTCATATGCAATATGCAAGGTTTAGGTTAGATGGATGTTCAGAAGAATGGATGGAGGAGAAAGGAGAATGAGTGCAAGACAGAGACAGAGACAGAGACGAAGAGAATGACAGTAAAATACTTCAAAGAGTACACACACCTTTCTTGAAGGCTCACTCGGGGCTTTTCAGTCTTCCATTCTCTTCTTCATCCCATTCCAAGAACCCACCTTTCCTATAAACTATAAACTTTGGATACATTGTGTTTTGTAAATTGTAAAATTGTACAGGATTCAGTGTACAAAGTACCTACAATTTAAGCATGCACAATGTACAATATACATTATACATTATACATATAGTAGGCAGACGAGGGTAGACGAGAGGAGCATGTAGTATGTAGTATGTAGCATGTATCTCTCTTGGTAACGATAAGTTTCATCCAACACTTGAGTCACTTTTGAAGTACGTCTCACGCCGTTTTCTCTTTATCCTCCTCCTTCAGAACCATCGTCAGAACCAGAACCAGTAAAAGCTCCAACCCTTTGTATTATTATTATTATTATATTACATTAGTACTACTTATCTTCTTAATACGACTGTCTACACACTACACGCTACACGCTCCCTTTTTAACACTGTACATTGTACATTGTACATTCAATGCTTCTTTCTGTCTGTTGTAGAAAAATATCGAGTGCCCCATTTGCCGTATGTTGAGTTTTCTAAACTCTTTTAGTCCCATACATACATAATACATAATATCTCTCTTCAACGAAAGCTAGTCGAGTGAACTTAAGGATTTTACATTTCAAGAATCAAGACAAACTTTTATCTTGTCTAGAGTCTACAGTCTAGAGTCTAGTGTGTGTTTAAAGTATATGCAATATTTTACATCTACCTTTTTTACTCCAGAATATTCGTACCCACCGTTTTCCCTTGTCTTTTCTTTTATCAGATAACATTTAGGATGAATGAATATAACTTTGTTTAATGTTTCATGTACATTCCACATTCTACATTCTACATTCTACATTCCACATGCTATATTCTATATTCTACATTATACATGAATATATTTCATTTCATTTTTTGATACTGGAAACTGGAAATTCCTCTGGAACACGCATGACTGCTTCAATGCTTCAATGCTCCATTGCTTCATGTTTTCTCAACCTCAACGCATGAGGGAATGAAAGATCAAGGATCAAGGCTCAGACTCAAGACTCAAGGATGAACAATGAACAATGAAGATTGAACAAAGGATGAATAATGAGGCTGAAAAATTTTATTCTCATCCCTTTCCGATTCTTTAAATCTATCTTCTAATCTTCTATTTACACTCCCCATCTGAGCAGTTCTCAGAAAGACAGAGAAAGGGAGAAAGTGAGAAAGATGAATAGAAGAGTAATTTAAATGTTGTTTACTTTATTTATTTATTTGTTGTGTACTCTACCTTTTGTTTGTATGAAAAATACTGTACAGTCCAGCCAAGAGAGAGAGGAAGAAAGTGTGGCCTATTCTTTGCTTTATTCAGCCAGTCAACGCCGTTTCTTGTACTAGGAATGAAGCTTTCGTGTCTATGCATAATTTAGAGCCTTTTTACTTTTTTACATGTTTTTTTACATTGCATGCTCCTCCACTTGTATTTGTATTTTAAAAGAAAGGTAAAAGAACATTCTTCATTTTATTCAGTCCATTTTGTGGTTCTATTTGTAATTTGTAATTTGTACAACTCTTCCCATTGTACTTTTTCTCCTACTTTCTTTTTTGACTCCAAACTTGGAGCAACAAACAAACAAACAAACAAATGGTACAACAACAACAACTGGGTAAGTGAATGAGGATTTGGCCAAACGCAGTGTGTCGATCTACATTGTACATGTATTCAAGATTGTGGATTGTAGATTGTAGAACGTATAGATGTACGGCTACTTACTCGCGTTTTGTGTGTATGAAAATCAAGTGTTTTTATCTAGATCGGCATCTCTCGAGTAGAGTCACGCATTCTCTGCAAAGAGCTACACGTTTGGAACACAAGTCGTGTACACTGTACACTGTACATTTTATAGTGTGTACATTAAAGCTTGGAGGAGAATGAGAAAGCCTACATGTGAATAAGTGAATATGCGCAAATCCGCTATCTTCCATCTCTCTTATGCTTTCCCTTCTGAGTACTCGAGCCGCCCAGAACCAGAACCAGAACCAGAACCAACTACTGACTACTTTGTTTCACTGTGTTGAGTGTGTTTGGTGTTTGGTGTTTGGTGTATGGTGTACGTGGCTGCTATCCATCATAGGTTGAAGTGAAAATAATATCATGTAATTACATTCCAGCGGATTTAATTACAGAGAACATGCACTTGTCACGTAGCGTCATTCAAACATTCAAAGTCCACCTGTTTACTAAATTAAGTGCTAATTAATACCAAGTTGGAGAAATAATTAGCATACAATTTATTATATTATTTGCTATACAAGAAATGAACAAATTGGGCAGGGACACGATTTTCACAGCTTTCAACATTTGTAGATTTCTATCTAAATCTTAAGTCTTGATTCTGAGTAAAGGCATGAAAACTTTAAAACAAAATTGAATAGTTGTTTTTTAACTAATTCATTCCTTTGGTCTTTGATTCTGAAAAAATGAAATTCATTCTTTTATATATATATTTTTTTAAAATTGAGAATTGAGAAAAATTGCATAGATTAAGCTTCACAGTGTACAGTCTACAGTGTACAGCCTCTAGATTCTAGATTCTAGATTCTAGATTGTAGACTCGTGAGTCTGGACTCACAACTGGAATGGGATTCGGAATTGTAATCTCAAGAGACGAAAACTCTGTCAGTAGATATATTTATTTTCCGAGCCTTCCTCCTCCCTTGTTCTTCCCTTCCTTTGGAATCACGGAATGTTTCTTACACTCAAAAAAAAGGAAGAATATATAGTATATAGTAAATAGAAAAGGAAAAGGAAAAGAAAAGGGAGGAAATTCTTTCGTCTAGAAACTAGAATCTAGAATCTAGAATAAGTACGCGAATCTGTGTATGAGGCATTGTTCAAAGAAGTACGAAAAGTTGTTGAACTGCTATGAAATACACACAGACAAACACACACTCGCACACACAGGACGACAATGGGATGGGGAAATAAACAGAATGAGGGCGTTTGAAGAATACATATGTGCAAGTCAAAGGCAAGTCGGAATTTTCTGTGTTAGATTGATATCATGAAAGCATGTGAGCAGGATTGAATAATGGACGTGTACAGTGTACATTGTACATTGTACATTCGGGATATGCTCCTTCTGTACTTGTTTTCCCTTCCTTTCCCCTTTCTTACTCACTCAACCTCTTTTTAAAGAGATGGATATATAGACCGTCAGCCAACAGCCAACAGCCATCAACCAACTGGAAAGTATATGGAAAATGGAAAAGTGGAGAAAATAAAAGTAGACATGCAGCCATAGAGCCAAAGCATAGAGAAAATGGTGTAGTATAAAGTATAGTATATGCTCCATAAATGGGAGAAAGTTGCACGACAGGCTTGGAAACTCCAGAGTCAGAGTCAGAGTTAGACGCAGGGCTTCTCGATGAACTACACGAAGAGCACTAGTACTAAACCAAATGAGAACTATGTAAAAATATAGTTGGATTTGGATTTGGATTTGAAAGGGGTAATGTTTTTTTACTAGTATACTTTACATTATACATCAGCTTCATCTATTGTGTATCCAAGAACATTTTATACATGTATTGTACCTGTTTACATATTTACATGTACATTATGAGTGAGTGAGTGAATACGAATAGGAATACGAATACGACTGCAAATGCGAATGCGAATAGGAATACGAAAACTAAAACGAAAACGAATGTCGTCGCAATTTTCACACGAATCTTACTCCATTTCACTATTTTAGTATATTATTCCACGTCCAAAACCAAGTCAGAGTCAGAGACTGAGATCCCAAATCCTGTTCTTGTATTCATAGTAACCTGTTTATTTTTGTGGCCAGGACAAGAAATAACCTCTTGCATGCTGATCTACTACCACTAAAACTACAAGTACGACTACGACTAACATGTAAGACGGACGAAAAGGAATACTACTATCGCCACCGTATAAATGAATTCCATATGCTGAGCTGAAGCAAGTCCAAGTTAAGTCTAGACTCTAGAATCTAGAGTCGAGCTCACTTGCATTAAGATCCTTTTATCTCTCTCTCTCTCTCTCTCTCTTTGCATTTGGTCCTCCATTTTCTTGAGGTTTTCCACCCGTCTCTTCTTTCTTTGAATTTGAGCTTGAGAGGACTCAAGACTCTAAACTCTAGAAACTAGAAACTAGAAACTAGAATCTAGACTCGTTCCAGAAGAAGAACAAGTAAAGCTAAGTCTACAGTCTATATAGAATTGAAGTTGGAGTTAACGCCCTTATTAACAATCTTTGGTGTTTATGCGAGTAACAGAATTCAAAATCCACACACATAAACACTAGAGAATGCATCTAAAATCTAGACTGGAGATGTTAGATGTTAGATGTTGGAAGCTGGAAGTTAGAAGTTAGACTTTAGATACAAGAAGTAAAGGGGAGAAGGGCGAAAGCAATATGTGGCCGAGAGAGAGAAATACGAGAAACTCCAGGTGCTCTGGCACTCATTTCCCTCCTCTTCGTATTCTCATTCTCATTCTCTCTCTCTCTCTAATGCTTTCCATTTTCTCCTCTTTTCTTATTCCGTACTTTCGCCATTCCTTTTTTTCTCCTTCTCTTTCTCCTTCTCTTTCTCCTTCTCCCGGAATTCAGAATACCGAATGCAGAATTCAGCATTTAGGATTCAGGATTCAGTCCAACTCTCAATGAAATTTCCCACTTGGAATTGCGACAAACAATTCCCTCTGGCATGAGGTCTACTTAGGTTTTCCTCCTGCTTCCCCCATCAACTTGTGTGTGTAACTGTGGCCTTTTCCCATGTACCCATATTCATATATTATACAATTTACAAAATTATATAACTATACAACCCCCCTGAAAAAATATTATTGTGGTAAGTAATGCTTTTTTAGTCAAAAATCTCACTAAAACCTCATTAAAAAATCATTAGATCTCATCCAACCTCATTAAAATCTTACTAAAATAGAAAAATAAAAATATTGACATTTTCAATCCCATGAAATTTCCATGGGAATGGATATCACTAGATTTGTTTCATGAGGGTATCTTTGTTTATTGGTATTTATATATCTATGTGATGACTTTGGTTTGGTTTGGTTTTTTTGTGTATTTTTACTTGAATAGATTCATCTCATTCACTGAGACACCAAATATTATGAATTTTGACTGCTTCAATAAAACCTGGACCTGAAACTGGAAAAAAGTAATAAATTATCTATAACATTAACCTTTTGCTCTCTCTATGAAAAAATAAAACTGTCCTAAATGTCCATTGTTGTAAAAACCATCTTTTAAAATACTCTTTATACTTAATGAAAATGTATGGAAATTTAAAATGTAATATCTGTATAAAGTACAAAGTATAAGATACATGGTTACTATTAAATAGTTATTATTATTGATCCCATTCTTCATATGCTTCATGCTTGGGCAAAGGAGGAGGGAAATGATATTCATGAAATTCCACAGACATGTTCAGTGTCCATAGATATGTACAGGTAGTTAGTTTTCTTCCTAAATGGAGAGAGCGTGAGCAGTGAGCAGATTATGCAGGCCAGACCAGACCAGACCAGACCAACTTTGTGGTAAGTATTTCTACATTCTACATTTTACATAGTTTACATAGTACACGGAGCTTTTTCATGTAAATGCGCAGTCTTTTTTCGAATAGGTTTGGTTTGGTTTGGTTTATGCATTGTGATAGTCTAGAGACATTTTGTTTGTGTTATATGCACAATGCACACTGTACACTGTATACATTTAGTTTGGTTTGGTTTAGACTTTAAAGAGGAAAAGAGGAAGCCCCAGCTCCAGCTCCAACTCCAACTCCAAACAAAGACATGGGAAAAGAGACAGAGACAGAGACAGCCAGTGTGAGCCAAAATGGATAGGAAGACGGGGAAAGAGAATTAGAGTTAAGCTTTGGAAAATCCAGGACAGAGAGAGAATGGGTTGTCCACATAAACGTCAACGGAGTTGGAATAGATCATCATTAGGATAAACGTGTGGTGGTTGGGTATAAAACAAATTCATAGGATTAGCTATAATGTTCATTTAAACCGGAAAACGATCTTTAGGGATCATTTTATATAAAGAATGCAAAAATTACAAATTACACTGACATTACCCATACAAATACATACAACATGGAATGGTGAGCAAGAAAAAAGAGAGAGGAGAGAACGGAGAAGGAAGGCTAAAATCTGAAAGAAAAATAATAATAAGAATATCTTAGAATACGAAAAAGAATAGGGATAAGGATAAAGATAGAATGAGAAAAATGAAGACAAAGAAACTAACAAGAAGAAAAGGGAGAAGAAAAGTATGGAATTTTTTTCTCTTTCCAAGAACACTTTCAAATTGCTCCATCATGACTCTTTGACTTTGACTTTGACTTACAACATTATACATTCCTCCACATAATATATACATCTATATTATACATTATTATAATATATGAGATATGAGAGAGGATGGAAATGAAAATGGAAATGGAAATCCTGGTCATATACAAAACAAAACCATGTACATTTATAATCCGCCATGTACAATGTATAATGTATTATGCACATCGTACATCTACATTACCAACAATAGAAGAATAACAAAACAACAGAAACTTGATTCAGACAGACAAAAAAAGTATATGAGGAAGAATGAAAGCAGAAGGAATGGAAAAATGAGCGGGATACAAAAAGAATACAAAAAATGAAAAATGGAAAAGATGCATAACAAAATGCTCTTTATTCTGGATTCTGTATTTCTTATGGCTTGGTGCTTGATGCTTGGTCATGCATTACAATGCATGGCAAGTTTGACCCTAAAATTGACTAAATCATCATGATCATTCTTTTTTTTCTTTGTTTATTTTAAAAACCTAGCTTCAACTATTAAAAGAAAAACATTTATGAAAATTATTTCTTTTATGGGAAAATTTCATCTTGAAAATTGGTACTACAAGCTCAAAAGGTTTTCATTTTTCAGTTCATTTTTGATGTTTGACCCACCAGTTTAAATCAATGATTGGTCAATTCAAATTTTTTGATGCATGTACCATGTACCCGGTTTATTCCGGTTATTTAAAGTTATTTAGTTTCTTTTATTCTACATTTAACCATGTGTATTCCCATTTGGAAATTTGGAAGGAAAAAATAGAGTAATTGTGAGATTTCTTATGCTTATGAGGTATGAGGGAAGCAGAACCAGAAACCCGTTGTGAACTTGGAATATGTTTAGCATATGCAAAATTGTACGCTACAATTTTGTAGTGCAGATTCAGATTCAGTACGAGAGAGAAAAATAGACGAGGAATATGTAATACAAGAAGAGCCGAGCGGAGCAGAAAAGAACAGGGCGCAGTGAAGTACACCATCACCAGCAGCAGAAGCAACCAACAGCAGTGGCAGTGGCATGAACAAGAACAAGAACGCGAGTAAGAACAAAATGAGCTGCTCCTTTCAGTTGCTTGGCCTATTTATAAATCTGCATCAAGACAGGATATCATTTCTATCGCGGATAAGAAAAATATGCTCGTTTCTAGCAAATATTAGTGGAAATTTCTGTCTCTCCATCTTCCCCATCTTCTCTTTTGCATTCTTGGTTCTGTATTCTATATTCTGTACTTTCACTTTACTCTTTCTCTCCTGCTCATAAGTCTTGTGGTCGTGCATCTTGTGTCTTGTGTATCTCCATGTTTGTCTATCTCTCCTCTCCATATTATATTTTGTATTTTTTCTACAGTTCTTCCTCTGCCTTTTTTTTTACTTCCTCCTCCGTTCCATTTACTTTCTTTATTTTTTCTCTCTCACTGTCTCACTGATTCTCTGGCTCTTGCTCTTGCTCTACTCATGTCCACATACATACAGCATACAGAATACAGACATAGTTAGACAGAGAGAGAAAAAAGAGGAAAAGAACACATTTATACATTCAAATTTGTGCAAACACTTTTACTTCCATCTTTTCATCTTTTCTTCATAACCCATGTAAGCAAACTACTGGAAACTTGTATATATACTGTACACAACTACAGCACGTTTTCTGCCTCATATGCATCTCTATCCAATAGCCATTGCACATTTTATATGACATAAACATACTTATATTTAAGTACAGTATACGTATACTGTCAGAATTACACAAACTTGAGTAAAAAGTAAACTCAATGTACAGTGTACAGTGTACAGTGTAGAATGTAGAGTACTGAGGATTGAGCATTGAGCATTGAGAATTTTCCTCAGTAACAACATTTCCGTCTTTTTCTCTGCATATTCCTTTAACACATGATATGAAATTCTGAATCCGTCTTGCTCCTTCTTACTTCTGGTTTCTGTTTCGGTCTTGGTCTCTTCATCTCTGAGGCATATGCTTCTTCTTCATACAGAGAGTACAGAGTTAGATGGTGATTCCCTCCTCGCATATCATTTCCTTCCTCACGTAATCACATCTAATATCCTCAAAAATCTACCATCTAAAGTCTAGAATCTAGAATCTACAAACTCCAAACTACAAGACCAGAGACTAGAAACTAGAGATAGGAAAAAAAGGAAATAAGCACCAAGACTTAAATTTTATACAATATTATATAGCAAAGACAGAAAGAAGAAGTAGAAGAAGAAGGAGATCCCCAAAGTCGCTGCTTGGGAGACTTGGAGGCAAAGGAAAAGAAAAATTGTACACAGTCACCATACAACTTAGAACATCACATTGCATCAGCATCAGCATCAACATCAGCATCAGCATCCCCATCACCATCAAACATTCACCACATTCATCTCCCGTCACATCGATTCCCATTATGTCAGCTCGTAGAGCTGAATATTTAGAACTCAGCATGTCTAAACTTTCATTTATATTTTTGTCTTATACTGCACAATGTTCAATGTACAGAGCACAGTGTACAGTGTACATTTCAAAGGGTTCGCTAGTATTACAACTTGGAACATTATGATCATATTATTATTATTATTAGAAGGTTTCTCTTCAGACCTCCAACACTGATTTACTATGTACTTTTTTCATCATGTTCCTGGATTTGAATCCGGTGTAATGCCTGTAGTTGGATGAATAGTTCAGAATAAAATACAAATAGAATAGAAGCAGAAAAAAAGTAAATGGAAAGCCTTAAACAGTCATTATTAGTATTATTATCAAAATCATTCAACGGCTGTGCAACTTTGATGTGCTGATGTCTCTAGTATAATTTATGGAGTGGGAATAATATTATTTAAAAAATAACAATGATATTATGCATGTATTAAAGAAAAGGGTATTTAATATTATAGCACTACTATTTTAGTATATAGCTTATAGCTTACAGAAGGATGCGGCTTATAATCAACACTGTCATTAATGACCCGATTCAAAATTCAATATTCAATGCAGTCATTAATCATCGATACAAAATACAAAGACTACAAGTATTGAAAAGCTCAGTCAGCGCCTAAGAAGAATAATAAAGTCATAGGACTATAATAACTTTGTACAAAGTTGTGGAGAAAATAGAACAGAACCGAAAAGTATATGGTAGAAAACCCTTAAGCTACAGCTGAACAAATCCTAGGTAAACTGAACTAATGATAGTAATAAATGGAAATAAAATGAGACTCTTCTGCACATTTTTATTACTATGATGATCATGCTTTAATACTTAACTCGGGCCATCCTCTCTCTTTCTTCTTATTTGTACACTTTATATGTTTTTGCACGAGAAGCAGAATGTAGAAACTAGAATCTCGAACGTAGGCTGTGGATGAAATGAAGGAATAAAAGCTTCAAGTTTTGTAATTCGTAATTGTTATGAGGGAGAAGAGGAAACAGGAGAGGAGAAAAAAGTGAAAAAAAAGTGTGAAAAATAAATGGGGCCAAGAAAGAATAGAATAGGTGTGCATTGTGTATTGTGCATACCCGTCTAATGCTTAATGTCTATATGTTATACATGGCTAAAATAAAAGACTTGGTTATAAATGAAAGTTGTGTGTTTGAGAAAGAAAGAGAGAAAGCAGTTTGAGAATGGAAAGAATGGAAAGACAGAAAAAAAAGTTTGGACATTGAAGGATTAGTTTATCCCAGGCATTAATAGAAATGAGATTTAGAGTAATAAACTTGAATAAAGACTGTCAAGTGGAAAAGGGAAGAAGATAAAGAAGAGGAAGAAGAGGAGGAGGAGGAAAAAGAAAGTCGGTGGCGGATATAGCCGGTGAAATAAAATTAAACTCTTTGTACAAAGAACAAACTATATGGAAATACAAGGCTTCGTGTAAACTGTAGACAGACAGAGACAGGTATATAGTATTCGTATGTAAAATTACATGTAGATTATACACTGTATATTTAAGAGATGTACAAAACATACAGCTATTTAGAAATTTAGAAATGTAAAATTCGGAATGTGGAATTGTGAGTTAAGCTAGAGAACTGGAGACTGGCTGAGTGAGTCGCCTTATTTTCTACTATTGTTCTTGTTCTGATAGAAAATGAGGGAGGGTATAGAAAAAAAAGAAGAAAAACAAAAAGTAAAAGTATGTACAATGTACAATGTATATTGTACATATTACACGAGGTTCGACATTAACACTATAAAAAAGTACTTTTTCTTCTCAACTCCGTTAATCTTGACTAACGCTCAGTCTTCCATCTTGAGTCTAGAGTCTTTAGTCTTCTATTAAAAAGCCTTATTAAAAGGAGACTATGGAGTATGCAGGTTCCTAATGTAATGCAATGGGAATAGGAATAAGAATAAGAGTACGAATCAATCCACATTCCAAGTTCAAAGTACCGTTTCATTTGGAGAGTAGATATACATGTAATACGTATACGTAGTCAAAGGTACTTTTTTCCATGTCGATTTCCATTCCAATCCAGGACGAATGAGTGAACAAAAGAAGGAGAGAAAGAGTGAACGGTGAATGACGGAAACTAGCCAGACTATGATGTGAATGGTTGAGTATTTTTCCTCCTACAAACATACTCCACATTACGTGAACGTCTTGCGTCTTTCCCTCCGCTGGTACTTAGTACATCGTTACAATCCTGGATATGAATTTGGATGTGGATTCGGGTTCGGATTTGGATTTGGATTTACTCTTCCTCCGAGGTAATGTATGCGATCAAGGAGAAAAAGTAGAAGACCGAGACGGAGGCAAAGAAGAAGGAGCACAAACACATACACACACACATTCTCACAAAGGAGATGAAAGAAGGAGAGAAACAGACAAAAGTCTTGGAATGAGCAGCCAAAGAAAACAAAGTGATTGAGTGAACGAACGGACGGACGGAGGAGCGAAGGCGAACAAATGAACATAAGTATACATATACTTTATACATACACACATACACATTTATGTTATATGTACATACCGACGGAAGAACTAGAGAAAGAAAGTAAAAAAAAACAGACGAAAGAACCAAATGAAGAAAAGAACAGAAAAAAAAGAAGAGGAAAATGAAAATCAAGTTTGGATTTGGGCTTCTCGTTTAAGTGAACATCTCTGATGACTTCACATTACATTACACTTCACTTGACTACACACCTCTTTCTCTCTCCTACACATACATTTTATACACAACTTTCTCCCTGCTTTCTCTTTTCCTCTCGCTTGCAAATTCTTTCAACGCTATTCACTCACTTTCTCCCCACCCGAGCACACAACCCACCCCCGCCCCTCACTCCTCTGCAACTCTTCTAAAATAGTAAAAATAACACACACCAGTTCATTTCATATCCCTTTGTGTGTGGACTGGTCATACACTAGAATTTCCAGTCTCCAGCATACCGCCTCTTCATCCTCATCCTCATCCTCATCCTCAGAGCTTCTTCTCTTTCATATAAATGCATCATCACAGGCATTTATACACACACATAATATAATCCTAAATATAGACACGGAGACGCTGTACGCTGTACTCTGTGCTGTACAATGTACAACCTTTTTTTTACCATTGCTCCTTACTTTTACTTACTTTTGTACACACTCTTCCTCTTGTTCCTCTTGTACTTGTACTTGTAGTGGGACTTCTATGTCTATGTCTACATCTACATCTACTGCTTGTGCTTCTGCTCGTACTCGTACTCGTGCTACTACACTTCCCTTGAGAATCCATCTTTTCTCCCGTTTTTTTTTTCTGGGTCAGTCCCAAGTCAAAATGTCTAGCCATATCATAAAAGCTCATCTACGGAGCGAGCTACAACTCGAAATACTCTTCGTATCATATCATACCATATCTCATCCATCCTACTCTTTCCTCTCCTTTTTTCTCCACTTTCTCTCTGTAAGGAGATGTACTATCTACAATGTACAGTGTACAGTGTACAGTATTCAGTGTACAGAGGATCGAGTACAGAAGTTGAAAATGCAAGAGGCTGAAATATAAATATGAACATGAATATGATTATATAGAAAAACTAGTATTACTGTGACTGTGACTGTGACTGAGTAAGAGAGTATGAGTATGAATGCGGAAATTGGAAAACTAATCTCATGATCAAAAATGTCATTTATCTGCATTACTCACTCCTCCTGTACTTATCTCTCTCTACGTCTCTATGTCTATGACTATGACTATGTCTGTGTCTACCATTATAATAAAATACACATGTATTACTAGGCTCGGCTAGACTAGGCTAGGCTGGAGACTGGAGAAGGAATAAAACTAAACTAGAAATACGGAAATACATGTACATAAATATAAACAGGGAAAATGAATATGAAAAAAAACTAAACTAAACTAAACTATAGGGGCAAAGGAAAAAATCTAAATAGAAGGAGGTACATAATATTATACATTTATCTCGGAAAAAAAAGTGCAAGGGTAAGCAGAGGAAAATGAACATAAAGATGAAAAATTCCCCTTGGCAACCTATTTGCACTGAAATATTCCTCCTATCTTTATTTCTCTCTCCCTATATTTTTTCATAATAAAGACATGCATATTCAGTAGTCAGTATTCAGTATTCAGTTTAGTGTTCAGAGCCAACAAAGAAATTATGGCCATTTTTTACACAACGAGTACAAAAAATGTATTAGATTAATAAGACTAGATTCAAAAAAAAAGAAAAGAGCCTTGGGCATACAAAAAATGGTTGTGTTTTTTTCATTCTAGATACTAGATACTTATTATCAAAGTTCACTGACTTTTGCTGTCGTCCTCTCGTTTTTTGTATTGAAATTTTATTGAATTCTTGAATCCTTTCATTGAATGCTTTTTATGTAGAAAAATATTAAATGCTTTTACAAATAAAATTTAGACTCACAAGTCAGTGTGTAATATTTGATATGTGTAATGTAAATTAAATACACACGTGCTCAAGGATTTCCATCATCCAGAGTCTAGACTTTAGGCATTATTTATTTATATTTATTTATTCTCAGAATTTTGGACGTTTTAAAATTTCTTGTTACATCATACCAAACGAAAATGAAAACGAAAAGGAAATTTGGGTCTACAATGCACAAGCACCTCAACTCCAGTTCAACTTTAACTTTTGTGGTCAGTGAACAAGAGGAGATTGAAACTAGAAACTAGAAGCTACAACTAGATCACCAACATAGTAAAACTGGGACCTTTTCAATCTCCGTCACATTGAAGAATGATAAAGTTGTATACATTGAAGTAACTTTGAATTGAAGTGTGTTGAGCGTTGAGTGTTGAGTCTAGTCGAATCTAGTGGACTACAGTTTAGTTTGGAGGTGAGTTGAGGAGTAAATAATTGATGGAATTGCGTGTGTTTTCCAAGCCTTGTGTCTGTGATTAGATGGAAACTAAATGAGTGATAATGTGTAAATGACGATGATGATTTTGCAAGTAGACGAGTCGATTGGTTACAATCTGAACCAGAACAAGAAGAACATGAAGAAAAGTGAAAATGAGATCCAGTGAGAGAGAAAAACGACAGCATGAACCGTCTATCCTCGTCCACATACATGTACATTGTACATACACATCATGTATATCCGTAAATAGATGGTAGAACAATCTCCAAGCTACAAGCTAGGGGTTTTGGTTGGAGGGATTTTTTCCATCCTCAGTTCCACTTTGTTCCGTAAATCACATAAATCAGAAGGAAACATCTGGACTTGAAACGGTCAAAGAGAAGTTGCCCATTTCACTATCCTTCCAAACATGCCATTACACACACACAGACACACACACACACACATACACACACCCAGAGAGAGAAAGCGGATACTCGATCCGCACGTACAAAACATGTACATTTATACCTAAACTACACTCTTGCTTTCACCGTAGCTTCCAGTTCTATAGTTCCAGCTCCCGCTCAAAGCCTATTACTGAGAAAGGGAAAGTCCAATACACACCCTACACCCTACAAGTATACACGTATACATATATAAAATACATTTATCCTCTTTTCCCAGTCCTCCTCCTGGATTCCGGGTTTGCAGATTGTAGATGGTAGATTGTAGGATTGTAGGACTTTACTCGTCCCAGAAACTCACTGTATATCTACAGTCTACATTCTACATTCCCATTTCCATTCTGCATACAGTACGCCTGTACAATATGCATGACTTTTCTTCCGCCTATTCATACACATACTTTTGAATGTATGTGCAATGCATTGTGCATAAGACTACACCTTAAACCTTGAGCACATACATATATTAGTACATTTACGAGTATGAATTGAAAAATGGATGTGTGTGTAAACTGGAAAAGGAAAAAGCTAGGCCGACCAACCGCCCGTCCGAACACCGAACATCGAACACCAACCGAGCTACACATACAACATACAAACAAACAAACGAATGACATTAGAGCAAGAAGAAAACGCAGAATTTGAGCGTTCAGGATTCAGAATTCAGCGTTTAGTCTTCAACTCGGTGTCTATCCTGTCTATTTTCTGTTATAACAAATAAAATAGAATGAGGAAGCAAAAGAAAAGGATGAGGATTGAGGATGCTGATGATGATGATGAACAAGAAGAAGGAAAGACATGCAGTTTGGTTGGTCTGGTTATTAAAGTCCACATGTTTCTATTGGACAGATGAGAATTTCTCATGGCTCTTGGATGCACAAGAATGTAGAATGTAGAATCCAGAATCCAGTATCTATAATGCAGAATGTGGAGCACAGAAACGAGAAAGAAGAGACTAGAGCGAAGAAAGAGGGTTCACTTTGTTATTTGGAAGCTCTTGGACTTTGGTTTTTACAAAGGATCACAAATCCATGTCCAAAATTCAGCTTGAGCTCATTTCTCATTTGAGAACCGCGCAAGAGGTAAAGAGGAACACTGAGGAAGAACAGGATGAAAAGGATGAAGTAGATAGAAAGAGGAAAGAGAACAGCACTCCCAACTCTCAAATACACAAGTTTTCCTCATCTTCTTTTTCCACCGTGCGTTTTTCTGTTCTGTTCGTCCTCCTCAGCGTCGTCGTCTTATTTTTAGAATGTTTCTATTCCTCCACATCCTTTGATATGTTCAACTTTTACCGCAACCGACGTAAATGTACATTTGCACATAGCACATTTTACATACATACTGTTTTCTCCAGCTTTAGTTTTATTTCTGATTCTGATTCTGGTTTTGGTTTTGGTTCTAGCTCCAACTTGGTTTCTCTTTCCCTTCTGAATCTCAAACTCAAACTCCAACTCGAATTCAAGCTCAAGCTTGTCTCCTTGTCTCCTAACAACTTCATAGACACCAATTTAGATTCCCATTAGTTCTTCCACCAACCCAACACCCCTCCACTTCCACTTCCACTTTCACCTACATGGAAAATGTACAGTGTATAGATCCATACGAATATAGGAATGTACGCATACGCATACTTTTCACTTCCCTGCATCTTTAAACTTCATCTATACAGATGTAACACTGTAGCACAAGTATGAAAAGATGAATGTAGTCAAGGGCTTCTTCTTTCAACTTTTAACTATCCCCAAAAAGAAAAAGAAAATCCCATGTATTTAAATATCCAAATTTAGAGTATACATAATATACATGCTTATTCTATTCAGACTAAAATACTAGTATTAGTGTACTAGTGCATTAGTGTATTTATGTACATGTGTTTTCTCAAACTTTCCCTTTCACTTTCTTGCTACATTAACGTTGTACTTTGACGTTGTATCGTATCGTCCTATCAGGACAGCAATAACATGGAATTTGTTCTTTTCTAGCTGTTAGATTCTACATTCTGCATTCTAAAGTCAAGATTCAAGATACTTTACTCTTGTTCTGCATTCACCATTCACCATTCTCCACTCTCCATTTTCGATCTAAACTCTCCATTCTCTATTCTGCATCCACGTTCCACGTTCCGCCACTTCAACTTCATCTTGATTTAAATTAGCTAGGTAATTATGCTAATGCTAAAGTCAAGTTTTATCTCTTCACAGCTCCACACATCTATACATAAATACATAAATGTTAAGGCATAAATGCTGAAATTCATGTGTGTAGTCCTCAACGTTATGAATAACTTGCTCAAATGCATTCAAAAGGCAGACTCAAAGTTTTAAGGCTGGACTTGCCCAGTTGCCCAGTCTGAATTTAATGCCACCAAACAGACACATGCACAATTTACAGTGCACAGTTTATAATATTTAGTAAAAAGTGTACAGCGTACAGAGTGCTTTAAAAAATTTATTGGACCGGTAAACTAATTTTTTAAATCTTGAATTATTGGAAATTTTATTGTAAAAATATTTATAATAATAATAATAAAATTAGTAAAAGATTAGGAGATTTCTTTGGAGGATCTTTTTCAATGAAGTTGGAAAGTTGTAGCTTTTGTTAATTTTGAAACACCCTGTACTTTGAACGATATACGTTGTAAGTTGTACTTTCAATGTACATTATAGATTATACACTCTGACTTTGACTTTTGTATTTTGTGAAGCTCCGAGTTTTTAGACATTGTAACTTTCCACTTTTGGTTTCAAGTATCTAACACATAAAAGGGATATTAGATATTAGGTTCTACATTCTGTACTCTGTATTCTGCATTCTACATTTTGTGTATAGAGAATAGAGAATGGAGAATGGAGAAAGGAACTTGAGCCGATGCTAACTAAACTAAAGTTGGCAAATTATCTGTATATGTACAACCAGACTAGTTTTGTGTAATATTACGGGATGTAAAAGTCAATAAGTAGAAAGATGCCTACATCTTTGTATGTATCTATGTATGTATTTTGGGATGGGGAGAAAATGTTCCATGTGTGTGTGTGTGTGTGTGTGTGTGTGTGTATTCAGCCTTTTGAGATGACCCAAAACTCCAAAGTTTTCTTTCCACTTACTACTGAAGACTGGATACTGAAGAAAAGAGAAGGAATGTCATCGAACAAAATTACATACAAGAAGAAGAAGAAGTAAGAAAAAGAAAAGGGGAAAGAGAAAGGGACTGAGACAAGTGTTGCGACTATAGCTGTGTAAAACTGAGGCTGAGACTGAGACTGACGCCGAAACTGAATGCAAGATTGAGACTAAAAACTGTGTAACTTTAAGAATGAAACTGAGACTGAGAGTCTGTCTGAACCTCATAAAAGTATGTTGAAAAGGAAGGAGAAAACTTAATGCTTATTGTTCGTCCGACTCTCGACTCTCAACTCTTGACACTCGACAGTCGACAATGTAAGTATCCACCATCTACATATGCATATTATACATTGTATAATGTACACTAGATATATTATAGGTTCATTCTATTCTATTCCATAATCTTCATTGTGAGAATGATGAATATCCTTGTAAATTTTCTGTCTTGGTCTGACTTGGAAACTCCATCTTCATCTTCATCTTTTTTGGGACCATATTTTATCATGTGAAATAAATAATAAAAATGAGAAGGGAGGAAGAGAATGGGGAAAAAAGGAGAGAGGAGATTATTTCTTATGGAAACATTTGTCCAATTAGTGCCTCTCATAACATAAATTAGTCAATGATGAGGCTCTTTTTTCATCGAGTTTTGGATTGGCTTGGCTTCAGTTGAGTTGAGTTTAGTTATGTTAAGTTGGATTCTCTTTTCTTCTCTCTCTTTTACATATTGTACAATGTACATACTTTCTAGACAGACGAGACTGTCTAATGTCTAAAGATGTACATGGAGTATGGAGTATGTATTCTGGAGTGTGGAGTTTGGAGTGTGGATTCCAGTCATCGGACTTTTGAAACTTGAGCCGTCACTCTATGCTGTATGGTGTGGTATGTTTAATATGGAGCTTTCTCAACTTTTCCTCAAAAGTTAACCAAACCAGACCAAACCAGTGTCTGAAAAGTGAGAGAAAGCTGAGAGCTGAGACTTGAGAGCGGAGCTCAGAAATAAAAAATATTTTCCTCCGCAACTCCTGTTCAGACAGATCTGCATGAATTTTTAGTGTACTCTTTCATCAGCACCAGCGGCATTGAAATAACTTTTGACTCGACTCAACTCAACTCAACTTGACTTTCTTTTATTTTCTTTCACCCTTTTCTCCTTCATCTTTGCCTTCGCCTTCTTTTATATTCATTTGACTTGGAGCAGTCAATACCTAATTTCCAATTCCTATTCCTCATCCTTTCATTTTACATTGACTTTCCAAAAACTTTTCAATTTCCACAGTTTACTCCAATCCCACTTGACAACATGAAATAATTACTTGAGTTCATAAAAATCTGAATCTGAATCTGAATTTGGTTGTCGCTAAACCAAAAATTATTTAGAGTAAAGTTTTTTACATGGGTAAAAAACCTGATTTCTGATTCTTGATTTGCACCTTTTTAAACTCTTTAAAGTTGAATATTGAATATTGAAAATTCCTAGTATTTGAAAGTTGTAGGAAAATCTAATTCTTTCCAGTAGCAGAGTTTTCAAATCCAAGTTTTTGAAGCGTGTCTGTATTCTGTAGCTGTTACTCTGGTCTGGTCTCTTTTTAGAGTTTGAATACTGCTGCATGACTGTGTCCTCTTTAAAGTATGTATACTGTATACAATATAAGGTATATGGTAAATGTTATATGATTTAGGTAATGCAAGAGGATTTCCTTTCATCCGTAAAAAGCTCTAGAGAACTAGGGACAAAAAGTTAGGAGTTTGTAGTTTGTACTTTGTGGATACCTTCACCTTTATCAGTGGTGGTGAATAGAATACAACCACAAACTGAATAGGAATACAAAGTACAGGATACATAGTATCTACAATGTATTACAAAAGGATACTGGATTTCGGTTTGGTTTGGTTTGGTAGCAAAAGAGCAGCCAGTGTAACTGTGTCTGAACCTGTTCTGATAGACTTAAAAAGTCAACATGGTTTTTCACCAGCCGCAACCGAACTCAACAGAACAGAGCAGAACAGAACAGAGAATAGCAGAAAAAGAAGAAGAGTATACATAAAAGATGAAGCATGGACCATGGACCATGGACCAAGTTGAAACCTAGTACTAGTACAACTACAACTACAAATCCAAGTCCAAGTACAACAAACTGTATCCATATTCATGGGCTCATTAACATATGCTTATTTCAGTATTTCAGTATTTCAGCATTTCAGCATTTCAGTATTTCAGCATTTCAGTACTTGAGCCTCAACCAAGGAATTACTTGCTTGGCAACGGAACTAGGAAATTCCCAAGTTTTCCCAGCAAAAAATTATCAGCATAAAACACACAACACACAACATACCGCATACCATTTTCTCTACTTATAACTTCTAAGCATATTCCACGTCTAGATTCTCCTTTCTCTTTCCTCTCTGTACAATGTACAATGTACAAACTTACATATTAGATGATCGTAATGAGTTGGACTTTTAGACTGTACTCTTGTTTCTAATGCTGGTTCTGGTTCTTGTTTTAAATTCTACAATATAAATTCAAATAAATACAAGGTAGAAATATCTCTACATTTTACTCCCAATGAGTCAAAGTTCATTTCGTTTCTCCTATTATGTACCTTGTACATTGTACAGTTTGTGTGGTAAAAACTCTCCACTTTTCTACACTACACTCTGTCTCTCTACTGACAATGCATCCATGTACAATGTAAAATGTACAAGTATTCATGTGTATTACATGTAGGACGTGAAAGTGAGCAGCCGCTATAAATTGTAAAGCACATATACACATATACATAAGAGTATAATGCATAATGGAGATGCTCTTTACAAAGATTACTTTGACCATGTACCATGCAGCATGCAGCATGTAGCATGTACCACGTATGAATGTCCTCTTGTCGTCCATCGTGTCGCGTCGTGTGTGTATTCTGGATTCTGGATTCTAGATTCTGAACTTGGAAGATGAAAAGCGTCTCGCCGCTTTATCCTCCCACCGTCTCCGTCTCTGTCTCCTTTGCCTTCTTTGGCTTTGTCTCTCTTCCACTGTACAACGTGCATTGTCCCTACACTAAACTACACAGTCTGGAAATTCCTTGCTTCCAGAGTTACGAGACGAAATAGGAATAGATAATCCCTATGTGTACAAATATGTACAATGTACAAATCCTGATGCTCATAGTCCAAGATCCAAGATGTATCATACATGCACAATGTACAATGCACAATGTTCAGTGCTCATGTGGAGATGAAGGGAGTAGTTAATGTTGAAAGACATTGCATTAAATTACATTACATACACACACAGTTCCAGTTGGATCTAAAGACTTTGTTGTATTTGAGTATTTGAGTATTTGACTTGATGTGTCTAACTTGGCTTGGCTTCTTTTTCTTCTTCTCATTCTCTACACTCTACACTCTACACATTACACATTACATATTGCATGTATCGTATGTCCACTTCTCCTTCTTCCTTCCTCATCACTGGTGGATATACCGTGTATAGTGTATAGTAGATGGTCCATTTGGTATGGTGTGTATGGTTTCAAATAGTACTGGTAATCTGTCTACAGTCTACAGTGATCATGATTCTAAGTGTAACTGAAACTGGAACTGAAGGGAAAAGAAAGAGAAATGAAAGAGAATGTTTGAAACACAACTACTACTACTTTTCATGTACATCACTTTGCTTATATATTGTAAATGTACATGGGCATAATGTAATGGTATATAAGTATCAGTAGTGAATGTGGGTTTCCAGTTCCACTTTCCAGCTCTAGTTCCAGTTCCAGTTACAGTTCCACTAGGAGGACTAGGAGAAACTAGAAGCTAGAAGCAAGAAGCTAAGACAGTAAGAACCAAAACTATCTATAGTTGTATTCAGAACCAGAACTAGAACCAGAGTGAAAGTCAAAGACGGAGTCAGAGTCAGAGGAGGAAAAATGAAGAAACTCGGGTTGGAAATTTATGTTCCCAACTTGGAATTGTTAAGAACTTTTCGCCTAAATCTCATTTTGAGGGTGTGGAGTGTTAAGCAATCTTTGAGAATGTTTTATTTCATGGCCAACTCATTTCTTTCACGCTAGACCTTCGACTATCCTATTTCGCTTTTCCTCTCTCTCCCTTTCTCTTTCTCCCATTCCTTCTTTTATTCTTCCATTTCTCTTCCTCTCCTTTCTCCACTTTCTCCCACTTTCACTTCTAGCACTCTCCCAGCTTCTCCTATTACCAATACTGTTCAACTACTTTTACTTCTAGTATTTCGTCCCTTTCCCAGTGAACAGTGAACAGTGAACATGGACTACTTTGTCTTCTTCGCTAGAGGCAGTTATGGTATGCATCCTCGTTTTCATCTTTGTCCTCTCTTCACTTGTACCCCGTGCACTGTACACTGTAAATTGTATACTACAAAGAACTTTAGTGGAAGAGACTCCATGAGACTTTGTCAGGACGGGTCACATGAACATTGAACATTGATATTTTCTTTCAAGTCAAAAACTGGAACTGTGAGAAAATTCAATTTCAATTTCCTGTAGGACTTTTTAAAACTTGTCTGTCGAGTTGCGGATCATTTAATTTGTTTCAAAAATGACTTCCCACTGTACATTGTACAGTGTAAACTGTAAACTGTTTAGTGACTATTTCTTATTCTTATGCTACAAAATGTCCAGTGTCCAAATCCAAATCCAAATCCAAATAACCAAAAGTAGAATAACCCATGGATTTTCCCACACACAATACACAATGGTGATGTTGATACTACTTTTACTTCAGTCGTTTCATTGTTCATCTTACTTTCTTTTCCTTTCTTTTCTTTCAGTTTCTTTTTTTTTTTACTCACATACTTTGTGGTGAAAGTGTAAAAGTCGATTCGTCATTCATTGCCCTGCCATTCTGTTGTTCTTGTTCTTGTTCTTGGGGATGTGATCCTGTGGGATGGATTCCTCTGTGTCCTCCTAAGGGCACTCATTTCCCACCATTATCACTTGGAGTATTTGCATTCTCATCCACACTTGTTTTTCTCACCCAGAACAGTCAACTTAAAACACAAGGTATACAGATACAACATACAGTTGAAGATGTGGATGAATTTATTTGCCAAGTCACAAGAGACCTCTCCCCTCCAAATAAAATGATATGATACTGATACTGAACTGATCTAAACTAATAAGAAAAAACGTTATATCTACAGAATTAAATCTACCCAAAATGAAAAAAGAGTCGGGAGGAATATTATAATGGATGAATATGGATATTATAAAAGCATGGAATGCGGTGGAATTTAGAAAGAAAAGGAGGAGGAACAGAAAACAGAAAACAGAAAGGTCAAGGGTCAGGACTAAGGAGGACAGTGCCATCAAATCAAACGAGACCGGGCCAAACGAGAACAACCTAAAACATATACCTATTGTATTTAGAATGTATAATATAATGCATAGAAAAGAGGAACAATTCACTGTGCTTGTAAGAAAAAGTGGAGTAGAGAACAGAGACTACAGAGTCTAAAGTTAGGAGTTAGAAGACTGGAGCCGAGACCAAGAGTGAGTTTGATAAAAAAAAAAGGACGGAGGAAAGAAATACAAAATACAAAGTACAAAGTATAAGTAAAGGGAAGTAAAAGAAAAGAAAAGGAGGAGGAGAAAAAATATCATGAAAGAATAAGAATAAAAGGAGAAGTAGATTTGGATTTAGGTTTGGATCTGGATTTGGATTTGGACGTGAATATAGAGTGTAGAGTATAGAATGTAGAATGTAGAATGTAGAGTGTAGATTGTAGATGTAGCCTGAAGGGAAATGAACTGCAGTTAGAAATGTGATGGAAGTAAAGAAATAAAACAAGTGAATCCATCCAGTTTCTCCCATCTTCTTCTTTTTGGTCTCCTTTCCATTCTTTTTCCGTTTCTTAGGACAAGAAATGTGTTCATATGAATACATGTGTAATGTGTAAGCATATATTCATAACTTGTATGGCTATGCCTTTCTCTCTTGTCTCCATTTTTCGCAGGGGAGAAAACAAGCCCAAAGAATCTGTATTGTATCTACAATCTACAATATACCATTTATACTATACAGTATACAGCATGTACAATGTACAATATACAACATGTATAGGATAACAATACGTGAAAAGTGGAATGGAATGGAACGGGAATGTAATACTTGGAACCTCTCCAGAGTAAAAGTAAACTCTGTTGCGACTTTTGTAGCAGCATTTCTTCCCAATTCCTCTGCTGTTCCTCCCAATTTGTTGTAATACTCTGTATCTATATTCTGTATGTTTTATTCTATAGTTTCTCCAGTAAAAGTACAAGTACTTACTACTTACATTCTCACAAAACATTCAAGTAACTACAGACCATTTTAGTACATATTTATATATACCTTTTGTACAAATTCTGTGTATCAACATGAATTTTGCTCATGTATGATGTTTTGGTCATAAATGAATAAATGGATATAATATACACACTACACACATTGTTATATTGGTGTGTTGGAGATGAAATGGAGAATGAAGAAATAAAAGTATTTTGAATTTCATGCTTCGTATTTGGTTACATTCATCCATACATTACATACTACATATTACATTACTCTGCATTATATATTAAATATTATACAAGAGTGCAGACTGTAGATTAAAGATGCTAGATATTTGGTTCTAGTTGATTCATCCCTCATTTTATTTCACCCGTATCATGATCTTATATCCAATTTACAAATCCAAATTCAAGTACAAATTCAAATGTTATTTGGACTGTGAACTAACATCTTATAATTTATAAGAATAATGTACCATGTAATTTGTTCAAAATGCACATTTTTCCATGGGAAAATATTAACTATTTTCATTCCTCCATAGTTTTATGTCCAAATGTACTTTTCTTCTTTTCTCAATTTCGGAAGTCTATACATAGACGAAAGACAAAAGAGAATGGACGAAGAAACAACGGAATGAAATTAATTCATCTTGTATTCATTGAAATTTGAGTGATTGCATAATATTTATAGATTAGTATTTAGGATGGTGATTGAGTAATAAATGCACAGTTCTTTTAATCCGCGATAGATAAATAGATAGATAGATGGATAATGTGAGACAGTATTAAACATTATTTTATATTTTCAATGGTGAAGCTGCTTGTGAATTTATATTTGAATTTTGAACCGACACATATTCAAGTGTTTTATAATACTAATAATTATTTTCAATGTTTTCCTCCGTACTTAAAATCCACCCACACCAATACCAACATTGATGTAGAGAAATATTCAGAGATGAGTATTTCTGATACCTTTGGAAATTTACTTCAAGGGGGAGGATACACAGTACACAGTATACTTTATACATATACATATAGAGTATAAAATGTAGAGAGAGAGCCTATAAAATCAAAAGAGGATGAAGAGGATGAGGAGGACGGCGGAAACACGGAAATTCCCAAAGAGGAATATGGAAAATCGCTAATCTAATATATGAGGAAAGAGTGAATTTATGAGCCTATCGAGACTTGAATTATTGACTGCATCATACGTGAACTGCATCTTTATCTGTTATCTTTACCATTATAAAATTCACCAGAGTCCAAACGAAACACTAACACGAACAGGAAATTTTCAAATATTTTTACGTTTAGATCCCACATCAACAGACATACCCAGACACACACACACACACATAGTTACATTACATAACATAAAACACACTCTGTCATGAATACTTGCTATCAATATTTTTTTCACAATTTCCTATATACTCACATTGGAATGGGATGGAGGATGGAGAAATGGCTATTTGAACATTTTAATGGCCAACTTTTTAACTTGAGAATTTATGGTCAACTCCTGTAAATTACAGACGTGTAGATTCTAAAGTGTAAATACTTTTTCCAAACTCACAGTACCCTGTATTTCTTCACATATTATGTAGTTTCCAAGTTTCTACTTTGTACTTTTTTACGAAAAACCGGAAAACACTTCCTGGAAATTAACATGTACACATACATGTAGAATATACAAACAGTTCCCCTTTTCCCTTTTCAGTGCATTCCTTTTATCTCAATAAAAACAAGAAGAAGAGGTGAAAGTTGGTGCAGTTTGGCTACTCTCACTTGATTATACCATACTATAAATTAGTTGATATTTCACCAAGCACCAAGAGTTTGTGAAAACAAATAATTTTCTATAATTATTCAAAAAATAACTAAAATTATAATAGTTTCCCGCTTTCTTTCTTTCCCGTCTGCTGAACACTGTACACTGTACACTGTACAATTATTATGATCTAAACTTTGTGTTACTCTACACATGAAAAAATAAGGTGCTGGAGAATTGAGAACCAGATTTATTTAGAGAGTAAACTACAAACTACAAAATGTATCCTTATTTAGCTACATCTATTTTGTAGACTTCAAAAGTCTGAAAAAGAAACTACCTTGACTTTTTTTTTACTTGGGCTTGAAAAATAGTCATAAAATACTACTGCTAATAATAATCTAGGTAATAATATAAAAGACATTAAAATAAATGAGAAGGTATAAAGTATAAACTATAAACTATAAACATGAAAGCAGCAAAGATATAGTTGTAGTTGTACTTGTAGCCTTGCTCTGTTGCACACAGATATCTAAGTCGAGGTGTGGACTGGAATAGACTGGATTTCTACATGTACTTTGTGCTTCCAACTTGTGAACTGTGAGACCAAGAACCAAATGTTTATTGCATATAGTATAATTTCTATTTAGCTACAACCTCCAACCTCCTAACTTCCAAACTACAATGGTGAAATGAAGTGAAATTCATAGTCATATTATGTAGAAATACTGAAATACAGTGGAAACCAAGATCCAGCAAACATCATGAAAATGAGGGTAAGCACAACATGGAAATTTCCCTGATAAATTGGCCAAGATAAATAATGAGCGTAGAAATGCTTTCTCTTTTTCTACTTTCCCCTTTCTCCGTTCTCCGTTCTCCGTAATTCATAAACATGGGTTGTGTGATGAGACATGTGTGAATTGTGAATACGAATACGAATACGAATACGAATGTGAATACAAAATGAAGAAGGTATAAGCTATGCTTGTATATTGGTGTGAAAAAGTGTGAGAGTCAACTTGAAATAGAGAAGGAATATCAAGTCAAAACTAAGGAAAAGTGGATACAGTTTGGCTAAAAAGTGGGAAAGAAGAGAAAAGAGCATATGAAAAGTGAAATGGGGAATGAGTGAGAGAGTGACTTTAGCCGTATACATAGTAAAATAATATACTGGAACCTGTAACAGAACAGAACAGAAGAGTAGGAGAGCAGTTCAGTAATAGTTGGTAGCTTATATACAGTAGTACATACAGTAGTACATAGTACATGGTGGTAGTAGTGGTAGTGAGAAGGAGGAAAGTGAGAGTTTTCTTTGGGAAAAGTGATGAAGAAATTAATCAAAGTTATAAAGTTCGGAGGTTAGAGCTAAAGATGATTAGAATACCCCAGTGGTGGTTGTAATGAACCCATTTGACTCGCTTCTAATTTACCCATCTCACTTATCTTCATTTCACTCTCATTCCTCATTCAGATATTCACACTTTCTTAATATTATTCACCAAACAAAAACAAACTTTCCCTCTCTACGTACAACTACTCATGTACTTCTTCCTCTTGCTCTTATTCTTATTCTTGTTCCAAGTCTAGTTGGTCTTCTCATAACAGTTTTTCCTTTTTCCTCCATATAATTTATACACATGTATCAGAGTGGTAGTAAGTACTAAGGAGATGTTGATACTTGTTCATCTTCTCTATCTATAAAAACCCAAATTACAACTTTTACATCACCCATTTCTTAAATCCCAATTTTGAAGCTTGTTCTGATTCTGATTATGATTCTCCTTCTTTCTCTAATTCTCGTCTTTTATTATTATTATTATTATTATTCCTCTTCTAGTTCTTTGCCTTGTTCCTTGTGTGTTTCTTCTCATCAACTTTGTACACATAACCAAGTCCAATTCAACTGGAAATAACGGCTCTGTCATGTGTAAAAACTTCCATCTCATCATCATCATCATCAGTATTATCATCATTTTATAACCATTCAATTCTTATTCATGTTTCATATCTATATTCTACAATATGTTAGTTTTGAAACCATACGAAAAGCTTCTTTAAAAAATACGATATGTTTCATAAATGTCTTCCTCTTGCAATACCAAATTGAGAAGGAAATAAAACCTGTCAATTGAATATTCAAAAATACATTTTAAATAGCTCTGGAAAATACAAATTAGTACAAAAAGGCAAAATCACAGAATTTAAATCGAAATCTGAATCTTAAAAAGTATAAGTACAAAACGTGTTAAATAAAAATTTAGTATTTTGTTGTAAACATCACATTTAAAATTACAAAATAAACTAAGAAGGAGAAAACAGACCGCGCCCATGCACAATGAACAATGAACACTCTTGAGCTACCAAATGATAATTTCAAAAAATGCCTTTAAAATCCTAAGCATAAAAACCCGAAACTCTGAACAACTTAAAGATGGTAATTGAGCAAAGTACAGAAACACTGAAACACCGAAACTGAAAAAAAGACAGGAGTTTAGTTTTTTATACTGCCATTTTCACTTTCCCCGTTTGTTTCCCTTTTTCCACATTTTTTACATACTTTGATTATGTATTTTACATTGTACACGTATGAAAAAGTTTACGCATAAAAAAATAACGGTGCGGGGAGCATGAGGAGGAGAAAGTTGAGCACATGTGTACAAAAATACTGAATATTATAGTGTATTTAGGATAAACTCGAAGGTACAAAATACCAAGTACATGTACAATGTACATTGTACAGTAAACACATGAGGAAGTACACCAACAAGTCCCAGTAGCAGTAGGAGAGAAGGCTGGAAGCTAAAAGAGGCAATAATTAAAGACAAATAAAGAGGATGGTGAAGAGAAGTGAAAACCAGACATAGACTCATATACAGAGAGAAAGTTGGAGGACGGAAGAGTAGGAGCTGTACTCAACTCAACTCAACCCAACTCAGTGCTGTCTCCTTTTTATTCAAATACATGTCCATTGTACGATGCAGAATGTACGGTGTACATTGTACACTGTACAATGTACATAACTTTGCACATGTAATGTATCAAGTGAAATTTAGAATGGTCCATGGTCCATGAGTGTGTGTGCTTCTTCTTCCTGTGTTTCTGTCCTGGTGCGTTATATTATACTACATTATGTTGTCTTCTCTTCTTTTCTGTTCAGCCCGCAATTCAATTCATCCGCTTCAATTCCATTTCATTCGGTTGTGTATACAATTCTCATAATCTTAGCTGTCCTAAAATATCCAAGTTGAAACCGTTTCACCTCAACCAACTGAAAACTGAACGCTGAAAACATACATGTGTACACATGCAAATATTATGGTCATAAGAATATCTTTATAGCTTTAATGTGCACAGTATACATAATACCGAATACAAAATACACATAGCTTTATAGAAGGCGTTTTACAGTATCCATTCCACATTTTGTAGAGAAAATTGAGAGACGGGAGAGGACCATACACATTTTATTACGACTTGATGTAAAAGCATTACAAATATTCACATCCCTATAAATATACTTCTATATGTACAATATGTATAATGTATGTACAATGTACAGTATAATACATTGTAGCATCTACATGTATGTAGTCCTCTTCGTCGTTAGAGAGAGGAGATTTTGCAGTGCAGGACTCTCTTTCTCTTTCTGTCTCTAGTTTCTAGTTTCTCGTTTCTAGTTCTCACTTTCACTCCTTCACTCATTCGCTCACTCGGGGAGTCACGGAAGTAAATGAGGAGAGGATTCAACCAAGTGCAAATCATCGCTATTGCTATTGCGAGTGCACGTTCATTTTCATTTTCATTTTCATTGTGGAGCCCACAATTGCGTATACAGAGTATCTAGAGTATCTAGAGTATCTAGAGTATCCAGTATCCACTATTCAGACTGTAGCTAATTTCCCAATCATTATCACCGAGCACAAACTGCAAACAGTATCCTTTCCTCTTTTCTCCTCCGTTTTATGTGTGTGTTCCTACAACCTTTTCCCTTTCACTTCTTCCCTCTTCAACTCCACATTCTACATTCTACATTCTACATGTACTCAACTCGGCTCAGCTCAGCTCTCAAGTCTCTCATTCATTCATTCCCTCATTCATTCCCTCAATCTCTCGCCGTCTCTATTACTCACCATTTAAAATTATTCTAGTGGAATTCTATCCCTTTATCTTCAACTCTCCGTCTGCTCTTTCTTCTTCTCCCTCTTCTTCTAGTTCTTCTTGCTCCATTTTCTCTTCATCCATACACACACACACACTAAACACTAAAGTATAAGTCTATTTATATATGCTCTAAAATCTTGTACTTAAATATACGTATACATTATACATTACACATTACACATCTCTTAATAAAATGAAAATGAAATCCTCAAATCAAAACTCTAATTTTTAAACTCCCTCTTAATTTTCATTTGCCCTTTCTCTTCACTCCAAATCCAAATCCAAGTTTTACTCTGATTCTCCTTTTCTGAGAATCTGTGATTTCTTTTGTACTCGGGTCTTTGTCTCGTTCTGTCATTCTCTTATCCAGATCATGTCACTACTTACTAAACAACTTTTATTTACATGGTACAAAAAGGTTCATGATTATGCTTTTAAATCAACGACTGGCTGATGGCTGATGGTTAAAGGTGGTGATAATTATTATTATTATGATGATGATAAAATTCATTACTATTTTAGTAAGATAAAATACGCCCGCTCTTTACTTGATATCTGTAGCTGGATCTGGATCTGGATTGAACAGGTTAGAGTCGAATAAACTGTACCGTGTACAGGGCAAATGCATGAATCCATATTGAATGTGTAAAATGGACCAGGAATTTATACACACACATAAACAGCAATAAAATGAACAAATATAAAATATATTATGTACTGTGGAGAATGGTGAAGATGGAGATGAAAGTTGTTGAAAACGACAAATGAGAGTGCTGGAGTTTGTTCTGGTGTTGGCTTTGGCTTGGGTTTGTTGTTGTCTACGGTTCAACTCTAGAAATTTACAACTAAATTCAAAACTCATAAGTGTGAACATAATCGCTGAAAGTCGAAACGATTCATGCAGATAGATAAATATCTAGATTTTAGATTCTAGAATCTACAATCTCCCTGATTTGGTTAGGTAGTGCTGGCTGGTTGGAGGAGCCGAGATTCCAGAGACGAGGGATAATTATGCTGATCAACAGACGTGTAAATATTAAAATATATGGTATCACAATCCTATCTACAATGTAGGAAATAGGATGGACGCTGAACGCTGTACGGTGTACGCTATTCGGTGTTCAGTGTAAAGTGATTAAGCTATATATGTGATTAAGACTTATATAACGCTGTAATTCTGTAAACAGATTTTACGACATCCAAAATCCCAAATCCAACATTCGACATCCGACATTTTCCGAGAGAACGTGAGAGAGAAAGTCATAGGAGAAAGTAGAAAGTACATGGCAAAGTTCAGCGGTGCTTTTACTCTACACTCTACACTTTCACTCCAGTACGTTCAACGTTCAACGTATAAACTACATACCTATTTTGAGTAGTAGTTCTCGTGTACTCCGAGTGGGTTTCTCTCTCTCTTGCCAATCCCAGCCTGTTCTTGACGTCAATGAAGGAAATATACGGTACACGCTACCGTATAAGGTCTACACTGTGCAGTATGACTAAGAGAAGCAGAGAGAGAGAGAGAGAGAGAAAATTTGGAAGAGAAAGCACAAGCTGAGAATCGGCATCGGCATCGACATCGACATCCAAGTTTGAGCTTGAGTTTGGGTTTGACTTGGACCTGGAACTCAAATCCTCCTTATTTTTTCTCCCGTTAAACTTCTATAATCCATAAATAGTCCACTATAAATTTCATACATCGTTGTCGTTCCTCTTCTTGTTCTTGTTCTCATTCTCCTTCTCCTCCTAGTTCTCTCATACTCGTAATGTATTAGAAATAATGAAAAGTTGAGGAGGAAGAAATTCCAACTTAGATTTGGATTTGGGATTTTCTCCTTATGATTATATTTCTCTTCCCATATTATACAATATACATAACATGTACAATGTACAATGTACAGATAAGCACAGTCTGTATAGCTGTAGAAAGCTGTAGAAAGAAAGAGAGAGAGAGGAAAATCACCTAAACATACATGTGTCTGCAGTACTATTATGGAGGAGGAGGAATCCGAATCCGAATCCAAAGACGAATAAGAATACGACTACGACTTCAACTACGACTACGACTAGGACCGTGACAATTGAGTGCTGAAGGAAAAGTCAGGAGAAGAATGGAATTTTTCTCGTCTATTCTATTGATATTGGAATGGAGTTGGAAAGGAATTGGACGTGGAGTTGGAGTTGGACTTGGACTTTTTGGCCTGATATCTCACAAGGTTTTGTTCTCCGGTCTCAAAAGTCATCGTATAATGTGATAATGGGTGCCAAGATATTCAGACTGGATTTCTTCCGTTATTTCACACTAATATTGATTTGTCTCTCTCTCTTCTCTCTCTTTCTATCTATCTATCTATGTTCTTGCCTTATACGTACATGTAGAGATTATAGATATACTTTATATGTTCTTGTTCTTATTTGAAAAGTACACAAGTACACTGTACATTGTACATCTATACATTCAACCTCTTGATCGTAATCCCTATTACGAGTTGTTGAAAGAAGGAAAAGGAGGGATAGAAATTGGAAGGAAATACATTGTCTTTTCTACACCGTCTTCTTTCTCCTTTACAGTACTTGAACGTAAAAGCATTACGGTGAATTTTCACAATTCCTCCAGATTTCAGTCTCCAGATTTTTCCAGTTCCCAGTTTCCAGTTTCCAGTTTTCCTTTCATCTTTCCAACAATAACCATTTACCATTTGACGCAAGTATCTGTAGCCGTAGAACATGTAGTTTTACTTGTACTTTTGAACAGTTGTAGTAGTGTGTAAAAGTAACCTCATCTCATTTTGTATCGGATACAACTAGAGAATGGACACTGGACGTTGGAGACCTTCGGTCGTACTAATAGAATTTAATTGTATAGATTCGATAGTGGTGCTAAAGTGCACTGGTCACTACCAACCACGACAATGACAACGACCAGGACAACGACAACGGTAACGGGTAGCGAGAATGACAACGTCAATGGCATGGCATTGACAACCAGCAGCAGCATCCTCCAGTCTCCAGGTTTTGTTCAAACATCTCTATTTCTAGTACCAGTTTCAGTTTTAGTTCTAGTCTGCTGGGTGAAAGGTTAGCAACTGGGACTATTTCGATTTCTCTGTCTATTTCTATGGAAAATGAAGCCGAGTGAGGAATGGAAGGATAAAAAGACAAGTTGTTACAGTTTCACATTCCCTTTCACTGACCATCATCCATCGTTCAGTGCTCAATGCTGAGTGTTCGACTAGTTTCTAGTTTCTAGTAAGACATCAAGAATCAAGAGCCATCAAGACAAAAAGTTTACAGTTCTTCACAGTTCAACTGCAAGAAAGTTGAAGAGACAGTGCGAGTTCACTCTCCTCCTGGATGTGAACTAACCTAAACCAACTCAGCATGTTACAAAAATGGCCAAAGAAACTAGACACTAGATGCTAGACAGTAGGCATTGGACGCTGGACACTCTGGCTCCAGCTGGATTTAGATGTAGAAATCCGTATTGACTTGATTTGTCTTCCAATTTTCCTCCATACATCAAGAATTACGTATTATGTATTATGTACTATGCATCATGTATCAAGTACGGGATCCAATCGAGAAATCTAGAGATCTGGATATCTATAAAAAATTCACAATAAGAAGAAAAAGTGGAGAAAAGTCACCCAAGTCATTTTGTCACATATATTTTAGGAGGAGCCTCATGGCTAACAAATTAAGAAAGGAGGACGGTCCAAAACTATGGTTTCTTTTCCTTTCTAGGGCTGTGCTACTTATTACTTAGATTCCCATCATTTTTACTACATGCACGTATGTATGTATGTATGTGTGTATGTGTGTACTCTTCTGGATAGTTTTCCTTGAGTGACCTGATGATACAATATTATGAGGGAGTGCAGTCATTGTCATTTTCATTGTCCTTGTCATCCATCTGGAATGAGGGATGAGGAATTGTGAAAAATTCCGCTCTGCAAAAAAACTACAGGAAATGAGAGTAAACCAAACCAAACCAATCCAAACCAAAGAGATGGAGAAACTAGAACTAGACAAGAAACAAGGATGATGAAGATGCGACCAAAAGTTGATGCCACCTTTTTCTCTTAGGCTCTCTCTCTCTTCCTTCATCTCTTCATATTTCTCATCATGACGATGACGATGACGACTAGGAGACTAGGAGACTAGGAGAAAGAGGAGGAGGAGAAGTATGATGATAATCATCGTCATCCACAATGAGATTATTCAGAAAGTTGTAATGGCAGGAAAGTTTCTTCTTCTTCTACTCCTCTCCACTCTTCACTCTCCACCCAGTTCCCAGTTTCTTCCATCCCTCTCTCCATTATTCTTCCTCTACTTTTACTTTTACTTTTACTTTTCCTTGTACTTGTGCTTGCTCTTACTCTTGCTCTTCAAAATTTCTCCACAAGGAACGGCTGGAGCTGGAACAGGAGAAGTTGAAGTTTGAGTGTTTTCCTCATATAAATGCCGTATCAACAATCCTACTTGAAAGACATATTCCACATTCAACTTTTCCGTGTACAATAATAATATTAGACGTACAACATGCTCCTCGTTATACACTTTTGTAAATACATGCTCTTTCACACACACACACACACACACACACACACACACAACTTATTTGCACTAATTTACCAAAATTAAAATTTAAGAGGGAATCCCAACTTTTTCATGTGATGATATACTATTTGCAAATGTACGTGCATATTTATACATGTAAGCTTTAAACTTTAGGTTGTACATTGTACATTGAAGTTTGTAGAATGTAGAATGTAGATCCATGGTTAGTTTATGCTAGAATAATAAAATCTTGACAATTGAAATGTTTAGAAAAGATATCTCTAGTTTTATCAATGTACTATATCTGTAAATGTTGTAGATTGTGGATTGTGGATGTACATGGATTTTCATGATTTATTCCTCAAAACTCTCTCTCTGTTTCTCTCGTTCTCTGGTTCTTTTATTACCCTCATAGTTTTCCCCTTTTAAAAACTAAAAAGATGGTGAATGGTTGTTATAATGATGATGATGATAATAATAATAATTTGACGTGTGATGACAAGCTCAAGAAAATATGTTTGGATCTCCTTAAGCTCAATAGGCAATAAATAAATTGTACCTTCTCCTCCCATTAGTCTCCAGTTTAGAGAGCAGAACAAACAGGGAGGAGGACGGGCTGGCGGGCAGCAGTGTGCTGCCATGGTGCTCAGTGCTCAGCATATAAAAAAAGAAAAAAAAAGATAAAGGGGAAAAAATCCTCCTGACAATTTTCATCACATGTATAGCCATGAATTATGAATTATCTATAAGAATCATGAGACCCAACTCATGCCGAAAGGTATGGGTGCAAATAAAAGGAAAAGTAACAGTGAATATAAAGGTAAAAGAACCCACAAAAGACAGCATGAATGTGCTCAGTGTACCGAGTAGCGAGTTTAGAATATAATATATAATATGGAGTATAGAGCTTGTGGATTCTGTAAAGAAATTCTTTTGTCGTAGGTAATCGTCCTTGGTTCTCCTTCGTGTGTTGTTCGATCGTTGAATAGTTCAATAGTTGAAATGTTTAGGGTTGAAAAGAAGGGAAAAAAGTATGAAATATTTATTTACTAAAAAAAGAGTCGAACAAAACACAAAAAATACGACTAGGAATAAACCAGAACAAACCAACCGTTCAAATTTTAAGGAGAGAGAATTTAGTTCAAGTTTTACCTACTGGATTTATTTATTTGTTTGTTTATTTGTTTATTTGTGCTGCTGTTTTTTCTTCACTTTACATTTTCCATTCATCCACCATTCACAGGCTCTGAGAGTTTGAGCCGTCTTTTTTACCTTGTACTGTCGTTTATCTAAATTGTTTGGTACTGAATACTGAATGCTGAAGAATATGAATTTGTTGTTTGTTGGGGACTTCTTTTAAAAACTGAGGAATTGGACGAGTACACGGTAAAAAGTTATATGATAAAAAGAGTGAAGAAATTTTTTATCCATCGTCCGTCTATCTCTGTACACTGTACACTGTACACACTTCAAAGCAAGAGTGCAAATGTAAAGCTACACAATACATGTACAAAATACACACAGCCGTACGGATCAGGAAACAAAGTCTTTTTTGGGTTTGCTTGGGGATTTTCAAAGAGATTTGTAAGTATTTCCCCATTTTTGTATTCCTATTTGTATTTTTATTCAGGAAATCTCTCTGGGCTCTAGATTCTAGATTCTAGATTCTAGATACACGCACTTGTGTATGATATTTTTGAATATTTTTGTAAATCTCTCTCTCTCTCTCGTTATATTACTTTTCTTTTCCAGTGCAATTTTGAAGATTCACCAAAAAAAGAGACAGACATATTTTGAATATATTCTGAAAACAACAGCTCTCAACCCTCCTAGCTCCCAATGCTAGCTTAGAATGTGCAATGTGCTTCGTAAGCAAATCTATTTCACACCACCCGAAATGATGAAAATAAAAAAAGAGGGATAAAAATAGCCACAAAAGTATGCCATGTAAGTAGAGGCTAAAAAAATATTACAATAATAATAAGCACAAAAGATTCACAATAGACCACAATTTTTGGATAAACAGTTGTCTACAATTTACAATGTACAATGTACAGATGTAGACTGCAGACCGTAGAATAAAACAGATGGAAAGAGTCAATTGTGTTAAAAGTTTCATGATGAATTTCCACCTCCCACTGACTCAAATCATAACAAGCAAAAGAACAAGAACCATGATGAAGAAAAGGAAAGAAATCAGAGGACTGTAAAAAAAAATACAGGACACGCTGACATGACATGACAGGACGTGTAAAAATTCAATGTAGACCAAGTTTTGGGGTATGAAATATGAACAGGAATATCAGTTTGATAAGTTTAATACGGCAGTGACAGAAATTATGATGATAATGATGATGATGATGATGATGAGGGGAGATGGTGGTAGTTGTAGTGGTGAAGTGGAGAATGAATCAGTTGGGTTTTGTGCATATACTCTCATACTGTCATTATGGTTATAATATTCACTGGGTAAAGGCGCACTCTCCATTCCCATATTCGAGATGCGAGACTACCGACAAAGTACAAAGTATGCCATACAGTGTACAGTGTACAGTGTACGGCGTACAGGAATAGTTGAAAGAAAGGGAAAGAAAAACTTTTTTCCTCTAGATTCTACATTCTACATTCTAGATTCTAGAGTTTCCTTTCCTTTTTCGTTTCAAGTTACACTCTCACTCACATCTTTGTCGTGGATATTAAATTTAAATTAAATATTAGTGAGAGACTCTTGAAAAAGAATGAGAGCTTTGAATTTGCAACTTGAACATTGAACATTGAACATAGTTCTACTTCTACTTTTAGATCTGGTTCTGGTTCTAGTTCTACTTTTAGTTCCACGAACTACATCATCGGTATGGCTTGGGCATGGACTTGGACTTGGACTTGCACACACAGTTTCAACTGCTGAACACGGAACACGGAACTTTTTGGTGATATTTGATGTTCACTTTCTCCCTCTTACATATCGTTATCGTTATATGTATAATGTATAATAATGTATAATGTATAAGGTACATGGAGTTTTGTCTTGCTTTTTCTTCCTTTTCGGTTTTCCCTTTCCCTTTCATGTGACGGCTCGGCGGCTCGGCTGTACGGCAGCACGGCACGCTACGGCACGGCACGGCAGGTGCAGTAGTAAAAGTAGGAATAGGGCACGAGAGACAAAAGATAGCAACTAGCAAGAGAAAAAGAGAAAGAGCCTTAGGAAACAGATCATGTGTCTCTCCCTCTCTCTCTCTCCAATTTTCAGCATACAGCATAAAAGCTCCATAGAAATTCGCATACACGTCGGAATATGCATGTGTACAGTGTATAATGTATCATAATGTATCATACGACGGATGGCCACTCCATTTAAAAACAGGGAAAAAATGAAAAGAAAATGAACAGTGAATAACGAATATAGAATAGTGAATACTGAATACTGAATAGTGAACAGGAGAGATGGAGATGGATTTTTAGCATAGCTAACAGTTCCTTAGTCTTTAGTCTTTAGTGTGGCTTGGTCTTTTGAGCCGTTTGAATCAACCATTTACCCTGTACTTATAATATATTATATAATATATAAACTTAAAAAAATGGGATTCAGGAAGAAAAATGGTTTGAAAATTTACCAAGTACAGGAAAGAGGAAAATTCTAGTCTTAAGATTCAAGATTCAAGATAAATGTCTTCAAGAGGACGAGAAAACTTGAAAGTTGAAGACCAGTACCAGCACCAGAAGGACAGTGAGATCTTTTCTACGTAATTTCTACTTATGTAGCAACCGTCTTTAGATCCAGTTCTATTTCTACATCAGTTTACACTGAGCACTGAGCATGGACTTTGGACTTTACACTTTGCAGCCTGTGTATCTCAGTAATTTCCATGCGAGTTTTAGTTTTAGTGAAAGCATTAGTATTGATATTGGTATTAGCATTAGCCATTTTTTCTGGGTTAAATTTAATGCGGGTCGTATGTAGTCGCTGGGTGATAGAGTTTTAAGTTTGGAGTTTGGAACTTGGAGCTTTGAGAATGGAGAGTGTAGACTATATGAATGTGGAAGTGTTGGATGTTGGATGTCGGATGTCGGAATAGTTAAGAAATAGAAATTTTCATTGGATCTTCTTCTTCTTCTTGGATAATAGGAAAAGAATAATATATGGAAGAGAAATGGTGTGCCATAAATTAGGACATTTAAATGCGCACTTGTACCTTTGGACTTTGGTTTTTTCCCTACCGTTCCTCCATTTTTTTTCTTTCTTTCTCCTGGTTCTGGTACTGGTGCTGGTGCTGGTGCTGGTCTCTGAGAGAACGTAAAACTTTATCGACGATATATGCACAGTGCACAGAGATCGGGACAGGCAGACGTTGGCATTGGTATTGGTATTGGCACCGGCACAGAGATATCCACATCGAACATCGAACATCGACAGTGAGTATAGGAGCACAGGAAAGAGGGAGACAACTTGAGGTAGCGGAGGTTAAAGATAACATTGGAAATGCAAAAGACGAGGTAAAAGTTCAAAATATAATGACACTTTCGGCACATTCCAATCCCCCATCCTCTCGATTCTCCACTCAACTCCAGCACAAATATCAAAACCCCTGTACCAAAAACCAAAACTACATACACAAAATATATAAGATGAAGATTCTGGCACAAAAATACATGTGTAAAAGAATTATTCCAATGCAAAATCCAACGGTAATGGTAAATGCATCATTCCCAAGTATTTTCATCGTATAGGAAAAAATAAGTATTATGTACATTGTACATGCAGATATTTACATTGTACATTGAGTAAGATCCAAACCCAGCCAAATCAAACAAAACCAAATTCAAACCAAACCAATGCAGTTCAATAGAAAAAGAACCAACAGCCAAAACACAAAACACAATGCTACAAAATGGATTGTTCTCACCAGTCAGAACAAACTCATAAAAAATATGAGACTAACCAAAGATTGAGTTTCACAAAAAAAGGTGAGTTTTCTCTCTCTCTCTCTTTTGTACAGTGTACTTTTTACTTTGTACATCTATTGTAGATTCTAGGTCTAGATCTATAGAAATAGACATACACATAGAGAGAAAAAGCCAGACTTTGCTTTAATTCGTACAACAGATAGAGAAAACTAAACTCTGTTCCTGTTTTCCCCTTCTTTTGTCTGTCCGCTTTTCCCTGTTCCCTGTACACTGTACATTGTACATTGAACAACCGCTATAAATAACTTTTCTTGAGCCGTGTAGGGATTATGTTTTAGCTCATATTTTTTATTTGCAATGTGTACTCAAAGTCTTTTAAACCAGAACCAGAGGAAGAAACACAAGTAGAAGCTCAAGTGTGGAAGTCAAAGTCAAAGTCAAAGTAGACAGAAGAAAACAGAAAGATGGAGATGGAGAAAATACTAGAGGAGTAAGAGTAAGGAGAAGACGCTAAAGTCCAAAAAACCCAAGAGTCCAAGAATCCAAGAGGAAAGCAGCTGAGGCTCGAAGTCGAATTCCAATTCGTATTGCAAGAGAAGAAGAAGAAGAAGAACAGAATAAGAAATCGAGAGCAAAGTAGAGCAGAAACTAAGACTAATACAGGAGAAGGAACACAAGAAGAAGAGGAAGAGAGAGAGAGTCGAGTGCCGGAAACTCAACCGTGTTTTTCGAGGAAACAGTTGGAAGGGAAAACGTGTCAAATTTCACCGTCTTTTGCTAAAAGCATTTTTAACCTGTCACCTAAAACAATTTGACGGCTCATAATTTCTACGATTCCCTCTCTTCTCCATCTCTTCTTTTGGTCCATCTATACATTTATGTGTACATCTATATCATAGTGTATATACATTCTACATGTCTATTCATGTCTAAGTATGCCTCTCGTCTTCGTACTTTTCCTTCTGAGTCTCCTTCAATTTCTATTCTATTGCATTGCTCTTCGTTCTTCACTCTTTACTCTTTACTGGAAGAGTCAGCCATATGAAGTTTTTCAAAAAATCCTGTCTCTACTTTGACATTTGGCAGCCATTCTTAATTTCAACCCGTGTCAGTCCTGTATATCTCCAATCTACACGAAGCTGAACACTGAACGCTGAACGCTGAACACTAAACGAGAACACGGAACAGGGAGCAGGGAACACACATTTATATCTACACACTCACTTCATTCGGATTTATTATCAACATCCTAACAAATTTGTCGGACATTCCACAAACTCATCGTACAAGCGGATATAGGCCCATGTATGAAAACTCCCGTATTATTATTATTACTATTTCCTTCCTCTTCCTCTTCACTCTTTTCATCTTGCCTGTCTATCTCTCCCTCTCTCTCTCTCTCTCTTTCTCTGTATAGTATTCTGTAACTCTGTATAGACTCTTTGGAACTTTGAAAGCTCGCAGTTGAAAGTTGAAAGGGTTATTCATTATTCAGCTCCCTCTCTTCACACCGTACCGTAGCAACTTGTACAATATATTCTATATTCTATCAGACACATGAACACTGAAAACTGAACACAGAACACGGAAAAAGGCTTTACATGTGTATTTCATACAAATGAATCAAAATGCATTAACAACGTGTTCAAAATTTTCAAGTCTTTCACAACTCACAACTCAAAATGAGTGCAATTTGTACTAAAAAATATATACATAAATGGTAAAAGCCTTGGAAATAAATGACGGAATTCATTTTTTTTAGATTTTAGATTTTAACATGAATATTTGAAATTTAAATGTTTGTGCTCTTCTCTTTTTTCTTTTTCCTCCTGTAAAAAATAATACTAAAATTAATAATAATAACAGGAAACATGGAGGAAAGAGTAAAGAGTAAACCTTAGTTTTCCATTTTGCCACATTTTCACATTCACATTTCCTTGTGGTGGATGAATGTTAAATGTTAAATGTTGAAGGGGGAAATTTGACGGATTTGAAGACAGGTTGAGAAATTCAAGATATTTTATTAAACCTCCTTCCAAAGTTCCTTCCCAAGACAAAGGGCAGAGAGGGAATAAGAATAAAAGCGGAGGAGAGGGCTGAGGAATGTTTCTATTTTCTATTTTCTAGTTTCTAGGTTCTATAGTCTTCAGTTTCTATAGTCAAAATAAATATGAGGATGAGAGGCTGCTGTGTTTCTGTGTGTGTGTGTGTGTGTGTGTGTAAGCTGCTATTTTAGATAATTTCAGCACACTCGACGCCAAGGTGGAAGGAAGATGGAGCATTCTTCTTCTTCTCTTGTATTAAGATGAATATAATACATTTTGTAAGAAAATGACATGTATAGACGTCGACGTAGACGTAGACAAAGACATACGGCCGAATATCGTGCATATACATTATACCTTGTACATTATACATTATACACATACCAAGGTTTAGTAGACTTTAGCCTCCTATAATCTACACCGAGTAGACAGTAGACGCTGTAGTTGTAGCTTCATACCGGATAATGAGCATACATATGTACATCCGCATACAATCCAGCAGAGTAGAGTAGGCTAGAGTAGATGTGGGACTACTGACAACACTCAGAGAGGTAATGGCCATGCATAGTTTATGTAATGTGAAGTTCACTGTTGTATCAAAGTATGCTGTTGTTTTCCCTTTTCTCTTTTCTCTATTCTCTATTCTCTTCTTTCTTCTTTCTTCTCCGTGGTCCAAGGGAAAGAACAAGAAGAATAAGAAGAATGGAGACTGGAGACGAGTGAGTAGAGAGTAAGAAGCTGTAGCTGGTTGGTTTGAGAACTGCCTTGTAGCTAAAGTTGAAGTAGAGTTTTTGAGACGTAAAGACCGGAGCTTTAAGTACACGAGAGCAATGAAGAGAGACGAACAAATAGAAAGAGAAAGAGGAGGAGAAGAAGAGGGAGAATGAAAAGGAGAACAAGTCAAAGGGAATGTCATGGAGAATGAATTTAGTGAGATAAATAATAGAAGGACAGGAGGAATTGGTTGTTTAGACCTTCTTCCGCTCTTAATAGTAAACAGGAGCAGGAGCACAGGAGCAGGAGCAGCAGAACAAGCACTAGCACCAGAACAACCAGTAGTGAGGTACTGTACTAAAACCATGGACTCCAATGGTCGAATGGAAATGCTCTTATCCCAAACCATACTACTACTTTGTGCTCCTCTATACTCTATACTAGAGAATGAAAAGAGAAGTAGAAGAGAAAAGCTTACCACCAAACTCACTTTCATAATACACAATGCACAATGTACAAATGTCATGTATCTATCCCTGGTCTGGTTTTGTCTGGTTTTGGTTTGGTTTGGTTTAGAATAAACAGAAAGAGAAACAACTAAATAAGTAGTATCTTTGTATATGCACCTTTTCAGCATAACATGCCTTAGTCTATGGATATAATATAATAGATAATGTTGGATGTTGGTAAGCTGGATCTTGACAAAGTACATGTACATTGTACACTGTACACAGGCTGAGAAATTGAGAAACGAGACCACAGACTTTGTATTCTGTATTCGGCATTGGGCATTTTGCATATATTTTATTTATTAATACCTACATAATATATTTTACACCAAAAGACATGAGACATAAGACGTGGATTTTCTCCAAATCTCAAAGTATAATATATAATGGAAATGTACAAGTAAATGTGGATAGAGATGGAGAATAAAATTTTGACTACCCCCTTGTCTGAGTAGATGTTAGATTGTAGATGGAAGATATTTTCCCTTTCTCTCCACTTCCTCCCTAACCTCCACTCACTCACCAATTCATGTCTCTCCTCACCTTTTCTAATGAAATTTGTAATTTGTACATTCTACATTGTAGATTGTAGATTGTACAGGGTACATTTGCTAAACAGGAAACAGGTAGGAGAGAGACAGACAGAGAGACATGAAAGTAATGAAGTAGGAATTGATTCAAAATACCATTAAATTAGAGCTGACTTGAGACTAGAGACTTGAAAGCTTTGTGAGTTGAGCGCGCAAGTCCTCAGACTACAGAACATTGTGAGCTTTAATGAATGGGAAATAAATACAATTAATCCTTTGCAATTTACAATGTATAATCATGTATAAAGTAAAACAGAGGAATGACAAAATACAAAATACAAAAAGTATTGGAGTAAGCACCTTCAATTTATTTCGACGTCTACTCAACATATTTATACAATCAACCAAATTGAATGCAGATTAAGGATAGAAATAATACTTGTTAAAATTAGACGTAAGTGAAGTGGAAACATAATTAGCATTAAAAGACTTCTTGAATGTTTTCTTCAATCTCAGATCTTGTGGAAAAAAATAAAATGGCTTCATTCACAAGTCCGAACTCAGGTTTTAGCACATTTTATAAAAAAAAAAGAAAAAAAAAGATGTGTATTAAAATAATAATCTTTCCATTTTTCAACAGCTCTCATTCTTTCATTTTCCTTTCAATCCGTTGTCAATCCGCAACCGGTCATAAAAAACCGTTTGTGAATTTGTAGACTGTGAACAAGTGAAAATAGTAAATATAGTAAACAGTAAATTTTGAAATTGGAACACCTCGGCTACTCACAAAATAACCCGGAATAAAAGATACCTTCTCCCTTGTATAAAATGACATTAGAGCAGGAAACCTTGTAGATCTAAAATCTAAATATCCATAGTTGTTTGGTATACAGTGTGCAGTATGTAGTGTAAGTAGTTAAGAGAGGATAGACAATGCGTTTCGTGACAAGATTGAAGAGATCATCCTGATCCAAATTCCAAGATCCAAGTGGTAAATGTAAGTGAAATTGAAATGGATATATAACCATAGACAAAACTTGGAAGACGGAGCATATAAGATGTAAGATGGAGGATGGAGGATTGAGGACAGAGGATGAAAATGATTCTGGATTCTGGTGGATATACCACATCAACCAAAGAATAATATCATGGACTGGTATGGGATGGCATGGCATGGAGCAGAATTGAACAAGAAGGGAAAGGAGTGAATGCAGATGAGGTAAAGAGTTAACAACATGGTGATCAGATAAAATGCCACCAAGTTTACAGTCCACAATGATTTATAAATAGGAAGGAGTGACCCAGAGGAACTGTAAATGTAGACATATGTACTTTATACATTATATATTACACATGTACACATGTATCTTCTACTTCTCCTAAACAGTCTACAGTCTACAGTCTACATGTATCAACTATCTTTTCTTTATACACCTTCTTCAGGCATTTCTATCCATGTATTACAACCAAAGAAAGATATGCTACATCTATTTCGACATTTGTACTGTACTTGTACTTGTTTGGTACGTTCGTGCCTCCACACGACCACAGCACACGAGCACACGAGTACACGAGAAAGAGGTAATGACGAGCAAAGAACTGTGATGAAGATAAAACGAGATAGACAAGTCTCTTTCTCGTCTCCATGTCTTATTTTCTCTAGGTAAAAGTGTCGGTTGTCGGTACATCTGTCCTTTCCTCTCCTCTTCACTCTCCTTTTTATGATGATGCTCATGCACTAAGCTCAGAGTACAGAGTTTTGACTTTTGAGCTTTCACTTTATATCGATCAAAGGAGAAGAGGGAAAAGACAAAGAATGTAGAATATAGAAACAACCCGTAGCTTCTTTTCTTTGTAAGGTGTATCAAATGGGGGGAAGATGTAAAATGTAAAATGTAAATTACGTAAAGGTGTAGGTGCTACATTCTTCATTCTTCATACTTCATACGTGATCATGATGGGATAGAAATTTGGTTTTGGTTCCGGTTGCAGTCTGCCGAAGCCAGACCAAAACAGGCCAAGCCAAAGGTAAGAAGTAACGAGTAACGAGCTTGCATGTCTAAATAGATACATATGGATTATGGATGAATGTGTACGGTGTACGGCGTAAAGTGTAAAGGTACACAGTACACACTGACACTCCAGAATCTACGTTGAACATAAACACCCATGTATAGATACCTGCAAGTTACAATGTTAGAGAGACGGACGGTCGACGGTCGTTCTGTACAAGATTTAGGACGTCATCAGTCTGTCTAGCACGTCCAAAACTTATCTATTACTCAGAAGAAAGAACAAGACAGTAAGACAGTTTTCTTTTTAAGAGTCGACAAGCATGTGAATGTTTCACTGTGTATTCTTTTTTCCTCTGTTCTTCCTCTCTTTAGTTTTTTTGTACATCTTGCAGTCTGTCCGACGCCGGAAGAAAGAAATATCTCTACACTATATACTATATATTCTAGCTTCTAGCTTCTATATTATAAGCTTTACCCTTCTTACGTATTTGTAGATACTAGATACATTGTACATTATTATTATTATTATTATTGTTATATTCATACAGTTTCTCTCTATCCAACTATTGTTTTTCACTCACAATCACCATCACACTCACACTCTTTTATATTATGTACAAACAGATAAAATAAAATGGAAAAGTGGAGATGAAACTTTCTTTGTCACTTGTAGACTATGGACTCTGTATCTAAATGTAGTTTTGTAGATATGTAGATAGAAGATTGATATATAAATATATACATATAAATTACACATGTATGAGCAATAATAATAAAAAAAGGAATTATTATGGAGATGGTGATGATGATTATTTTACACTCTGGAAGCACCCCCGGATAATTTACATACCATAGAATGTAATACATTTTGTATTTTTTATATGTTTTATATATGTTATATTATGCGATAAAAGTGGTATGCAAACAAACAAGCAAATGCTCGTAAACCGTAAAACATGATGGAATAGAAAATGTAGAGTTACATGAGAATGATAATACATCTAGATTCTAGAAATAAAAAGTAAAGTAGAAAAGTTGCTGGGTTTTTTTTTCTTACCTTGCCTCAAGAGTATACCGGAAACGATGAGAAGAAAATAGAATAAAAAATTGCTAGCAAGGGTATCCGGAGCCATATCATGAATTCGAGTTCATTTTCCTAGGATTTGACGGTGGTTCTTGGATATTTATTTTATTTTTTTAAGTTAAAAATAAAATTAGTTGTAAGCTATTTGTAAGCTTTTTTTTTCTTTTGTTTTATTTTACTTTTACTTCAAACTTCAACGTCAAGCGTGGACTGAGCTTGATGAAGCTAATTGTTATTGTAGTTAGTGTTTTGGTAAAATGGTTCTTTTTCTTAGTGTTTAAAAAATTCAAAAAATTTCAAAAAGTTTGAAAATCCCAAAATTATTATTATAATTATTTTAATTATTATTTAATTATTTGGGTAGGTAAAAAGTACTCTGCACCAAATGGCAAAGTTGTCTCCTATGACAACTCAAGATCAAGACCATTGTAATGGCAACAATATGGATTTTAATAAACCCGTAGACCACCGAAATACGTCTATTAACGTCCCACAAAACACTGGGTCACCCATTTTGATTCTTTCTTTTTTTTATAAATAACTCTTATCCTTGATGTATGATTTTTTTTAAATTATTGTCAGAAACACTGTCACTCAAAAAGCTCAAAACTCAATACTTCCAAACCTTGGTCAATCACTCCATTTCTATTCAGATTAAATCAGACACATTTTTCATGTACAATCATCCGTTTGGTTTTTTTTCAGTTTTGAACCGATATTGAAATAACTTTGAATAATTTGCTCACAAAACTTTTTTTTCATATGTTTCAAACTTTTGTAGAAAGTAGAACAGAAATACGGTGAGCGGTGTAAAATTGAGCTGAATATTTGAGGATGGATATTATTATTTTTATTTATTATTATTATTTTTCTTATTTGTTTGCTTTTGATATTTTAAAAATAATAATAACTGAATCAGTTTCAAAGTTGAAGGGAACAAGAAGAAGAAGAAAAAACAAAAAAAAGGTGAGGGCGAGACCACAGGGATTTTGCTACTGTTTTTATTTTATTATTCCATTCGTCTGTTTCTGTTTCTCGTTTGTTTACTTTTCTTCTTTTCAAAAAAAAGTAAAATCAAACAGTATAGATATAGCTAATACACATTGACAAACACATCAACAAATAGTTTTTGTTCCTTTTACTTTGTATTATATTATATTATATATTCTTTTGTAGGAGTAATACTTTTATATTTTATAATGCACAGTTTTTTATTCTTTGGTGCTCCGGTAACAATTTGTAATAATAATAATAATAATAGTAGTAGTAATATTTCATAAACTATTGAAATTTGAACTGGAACCAACTCAACTTGAATCTTGAATCAACTGAATTCCCAACTGAACGGAATTTTCACTATTTTGAAGGTAGATATTATTATTATTATATTGAAGAGAAAAACAAGTAACAAGAGTAAAAAGAAAAGTAGATGAAGAAACAAGTACTACTACTATACACCGCACACAGTTCCCTCCCGAAGGAGCCCCCTTAATAAAATACAAACTTTTTTTCTTTTTTGTATCTATTGTTTTTTTTTTGTTATTTCAGTTTTCTTTTATTTTTGTTTTCTTTTTTTATTGAAAACTGAAGGGAGCAGCGGAAGCAGAGGAAGAAAAAAGAACTGCCCCTTGGTTTAAAACTCACACAGTACACAGTAAACAGTATACACACACAGTTCTACTACTTTCTTTCTATTGCACTAGAGTACACAATACACAACTATTTTTTTCTATCTATTTATGTTTATTCAATCCAGTCTAGTCTAGTTTAGTTTAGTCCCATAGTGCTAATAATAATAATAATAATAATATTACACTATAGTAAAACTGGCGGTGAAATTGAAATTGAAAATGAACTGAAACTGTAAACTGTAAATTCCAATGTATTGTAAATTCAACTTTGGATTCAAATTTTACTTGTGTTGAAATCCAAAATCAAAATCCAAGTCCAAACTCTTGATGAAATCCATCATGTTTCAAACTTTGATTTTCCTCTCACTGTTCAAACCATCCGGATCATTTTCTCTTGTATTTATATACTTATACTTGTGACTTGTGATGCAAGTTTTGCGGTTCCACTCCCAATTCTCGCAGACTGACTTGACTGAGGACTGATCCCTGAGGGCACATATAGGAATGAGGACACGTGCTTATACTACACAAAGGGCTGTCTTTGTATTAAACTTTTCTTGTTTTTTTTTCTCTTTATTTATTCCACTTTCTTTCTCCCAAAATAGTAAAATACGAATATGAATAGGAATCGGAATACGAATAATAATCCGAATAATATTTTTCACTCTCACAATCAAAGGTTCTCACTTCCATTCCTTTTTTCCTATTCCTTTTCTCCACCAATCATATTAATTTAGTCGTTAGTTTTTAGTAATAATTATAGTGAACACATTACTGTTTTTATTTAATTCAGGATTATATTATGACAAATGACAAACAATTGTGATTTGATTATACATTATACACGAAATAAAAATAAAAATAAAACACACAAATCACTGTTAAATAATTTTCAACGAGGATTTACTAGTTTGTCCACATGGTTCACTTTAATAATAATAATAATAGCAATACTAAAAATACTAGTAGTAAGTATTAGTGGTAATTAATTAATATAATTGGGAGAAGAGGAGTAGTGTGTAGGATTAAAAGTAATTATATAATATACAATGCTGCTGTCGGTAAATTTGAGTACAGCTCACACTGTTTTGTTTGAGGAGGCGAATGAATACCAAGACAGAGACAGAGAAATGGGTGGGTGTAAATTTGAAAAAGAAAAGATTTGAAAGTTGCTCCTCAAAAAGACAGAGAGAGTGAGAAAGACAGAGGGACAGAGAGAAAGAGAGAGGAATACACGAGAGAAATTTCAATGGTAGTGTACGGTATGAACTGGTACTGGAATGAATGGTTTAGTTTGGTTTGGTGTAGTACCGTACCGTATAGTCTGGTCTGGTCTGGTCTGGTAAGATTCGGTAGGATAGAATGTGGATGTGAATGTGTATGTGTAGTTGTATGTGAACGGATAAGTGAATGTGTGTGGATGTGGAGTTGGAGTTTGGATGTCTGTGTGTCTGATGTTATTGGCAGGCAGAGGGAGTCAAATGGGCTCCTGTACGTGTCCTTTCAGTGTGGTAACTATTTGGCGAATGCTCTGATCCGAATCCGGCTTGGTCGTCCCCTTTAGTTGGAGTGAACGGGTGAAAGTCTCCATGATGCTTTCCCCGACGTCAGCACAACTAACCTCCGTCTTTCTCTCTCTCTCTCTCTATTTCGGTCTCCGTCTCTGTCTCTTTCTATGGTTCTGGCTCTGGCTCTGGCTCTACATCTTGCTTTCTCTTTCACTTTCTCTTTCTTCTCTCTCCTCTTCTCATCTTGTTTCAGACTCTGAAAATTTCAGTATCCTATTCTCATGCTCTGCGCACCACTTCAGCCGCATCTACCAAGTTCCAAGTGGAAGAGGATCTTTATCGACCCATACTATCCAGCACCAGTACCAGCAATACCATCAAAATATCACACACACATACAAAAACACATACTCTCTTTTACTAGTCACTATTCACTATTCAGTATTCCGTATTCCGTATTCGGTAGAACTGCTAGTATACATTATACATAGTACTAGTCTAGTACTATGGCACTTACTACATACTCTCTTCCACTTTCTCTCATCTATTCTCCCGACTCCGACTCCAAATCCGACTCCGAATCAGACTCTGGCTCTGACTACGACTCTCAAAACGACTCGGCCTCAGTCTCTCCTCCGTATTTTCCTACTTTATTCCCAAAATTCTGTCTCTTTCATGTACACTGTAGAATTTACACTGTACCCTGTACCCTGTACACTGTACACCAGCACTGGCACTGGCACTGGACTTTTTAGTACACATTCCACTTTCCACTTGTATTCGTAATCAAACTCAGCCTTTTACAATCACAAAACTCACATACATTCCAAAATTACACATGCAGACTCACAAATAACAAACTTACCGGGCAATTACTCTATTATACTATTTAATAACTATTTATTCTTCTCCAGTTCTCCAGTCAAGGAAATCTGATGAGCTTTTTTGTCTCTCCTCTCTTTCCTCTTTCAACATATATATATATATAGTCCATACCATTTCAATTTATTTACTAGTATACATACAAATATATGTAATATGTATTCACAATTCATTTCATTTTTCATCCCACCGACTCACTTTTCCGCAATGAAAAGCCTTACAAAACTCCCAACGCGGGGCTAACATAACAAGAACTTGATACTATACAATAACAGCCGGGAGAAACCCGGTCGATTTTCATTCCAATTCCAATTCCCATTCAAAAATCATTGTCAATAAATATCATTTCAATTAATTAATAAGGATCCTTTTCAATCCTCATTAAGGCTTAATATAATATCTTTATTTATTATAGCTTTTTCTATTGGCTCCATCATGTATGCAGTATGTACGATATTTATTACTACTACTATTATTATTACTATTATTATAGCTTAAACACTAAATGCTAAAACGCTAAGATACTAAATACATACATATCGGCTCTTTTGATATAAAGTCCTATTTATTATTATTACTTGTTACTAATATAGTTATTAATTATGCTGAGCATAATCACAAGCTTAAGTTTTCTTTTTACTATGATTTCTGTTCTAGTTTTATACTATTGAATATTGAATGCTGCTCTACCCTACATCCAGATATTAGTTGATACATACACTAGAGTTAAATGACAAGCGACAAGATACAAGAGACGAGGATGACTAAGACTGTACTGTAACGAGTAACGACTGATCTCGAAAACGGCAACAGCTACCAGCATTTTGTGCAATGTATATTCCTAAATGTATAATATAATATTCATATAATAATTTACCAAGAGAGTTGAGCAGTTCCAGGTTCCAGAATGCAAACTAGAGGAATAAAATGAATGCCTATTGTAACGCAGTATAAAAATCATTCATGTATCCAGAATCTACAAACAAACAGGAGATTTTATATCATATATCTATTTATACTGTTCATTTGATGTAAAATAGGAAATAGGATGCAGATTTTATAAGGATTTGAGAGATTTCATATCCAACTCTCTTCTTCTTCTGTGTTAAAGGTCCATATAATATTTTATGATTATACTGTATATTGTATACTGTATGATATGACCAGCGTGTAAAACCTAGATAAAAGATATGATAGAATATGTACATGAGCTTTGAGAATTGAGCATAGAACATAGTACTTAGAAATGCCATATTAATACGATCTACAATCTACAGCCAGAGTAACCCGTGAGTTTGTGTCATGTTATGATACTATGTATAAGAAAAGGGCGACACTCTGCTTCTCCTCTCCTTCTTCTATGTTCCATTTCATTCCATTCCGCTACGGGTTATAATGGATGTGAAAAGAGGAAAGAGTAGTACATGGTACATGGTACATAGTAGTGCACTGGAATTCTAAATTCAAGTTCCAATTCAAATTCATCTCCATGCGAATATGATTGATGCTCGAAAGCTTCCAGTTACATTGTAAAGCCGTTGGTGATCAATAGACAGCATTGTAAATCTGCCAATCATGCAAAGAAAGAGAGAGAGAGAACGGTAGAAAGAGAAAGATAGAAAGAGAGGGCAAAGGAATGGGAATGGGAACGAGAAAAAAAAACCTTAAGCTTTTTTCCTTGTGCCTTGACTCAAAATTCACACAGACACATCAAACCAACCAACCAACCAGCGAACCACTAGTAAAAATAGGAAAATCATATACGACACAAGACACAACTGCAGCAACTCTATGATAGTGAATATAAAAGTGATCGGAAAAAATATAAAAGAAAGAGAAAAGGATTTTCTTGGGAAGAAAAAAAAGAAGAGATTTAATATTAACAGCTGGAAACAAAAGAGATAAAAGAAGAGAAAGAGCACATACATATATACAGAGTACAGAGGCAATGTCCTCCGCATAAGATAGAAAGTAAACCAAGTTGAGAAAGAATCAGAAAAAATATGATGCTAATGATAATAATAATGATGGTAATAATACAGCATATTAAAATCGGAACTTTTTGATGCACTTTAGAGTTTAGGGTTTAGATTTTAGACTGGTTAAAATTACGATATTAACTGTTGATTTTAGATTACATTTAAAGTATCACTTTGTCGACATTTTATATTCAAGATTTGAGAGTATGATAAAACCTTGTTAATTTGATAGACAAATATTCCGTTTGATTATGAGAGTGATATTACATGTGAAATGTGGCCTCATTTCATTCCGTTCCGTTTCGGATTCTAGCTTCCAAGAACCAGTCTACAGTCTAGAGTCTAGAGATACTTTAAACTATACTTTATTTTGAATATTGTACATTATATTATATTTTATATTGTTAGATGTACATCATATGCTGATTTGATGGAAGACACTAGTCTGTTGATATACTTGAGAGAAATGAGTAATTGATTGAATGAATGAATCAATCTATTTAGTATTTGGATGCATGTTACCTTTCATACACTAGGAGGACAATATCTCAAGTCCCAATTCTGTAAATGTATCAGTCCTCTTCATTGTAAGTTGTACATTGTGCATATATGTATTATGTATTTATAATTTATAGTGTACTCCATACTCCATACATTCTGTGCCTGTTAAAATATAAGAATAGAAATACTTGGAGAGAAGAGTGAGTGTAACATTATTTCCTTTTATTATTGTCTCAGGAGAAAAGAGAGAGACATATAGGCTAATGCATGTACAATGTACAATGTACAATGTACAGTGAACAATGTATAATGTGCATATGCAAAAATATGCATCTAAAAGGAGGATAGAGGCAAACGAGAGAGAGGATAGAACAGAATAGAATATAGAATAGAATGGAATGGAACAAGTGAATTTTGAGAAGAAAATTGGAAGCGGGAAAGGCTGGTGAGCTGTCGCCGTCAATAAGTGAAGTGACTGCTTGTCAGCTCAACTATGAATTTTAGAAATATCTATCCTCCTCCCTGTCGTATACACTATCTATCAATACACAAATACATCCAAAATCTAAAATCTACAACCTAGATTCTAGATTCTAGATTCGAGAATACATCCAAGTCATGCCACGCATACTGTAGCAGAGTACCAGTTCCAATACCAATGTGTATCACATTCTACTGATATATCATATTATTCTATCTTCTCTCTGTGCTCACGTTTTTCTTTAGTTACTTTTCCTAACGCAGAGTAAAACCTTTTATTATCCATAATTATTATTATTATTAATAATTACTTATAAATATTCTCATATAATTTAAGTATATTAATTTAAAAAAAAGGTGGTTTGTCTTTTTATTGTGGAGGTAAAAAACTTTAAAATCTTGGATCTTGGATAAAAAGTAAAATACTATTCTCAAAGTACCTAAAACTGTTTTGGTATTTTTTGGAGCCCTTGTATATAAATATCTGTAGAGGAATATAATTCAAAGCTCTCGTACATTTGAAACACGAAAGACATGGACAAAAACTTTAGAATCTAGAATCTAGAATTTAGAATTCAGATCCTTTCACTACTCCTTTTTGTCTTGTGTACAAGTAAGTTTTCGAGGATGACAATCTATTGGATTTGGATTTGGATTTGAATTCTCGATGCATAAATGTCTATATGTCTATGACACTGCATATAAAATAATACTTTATCCTGCATGTATATTTCCCGATTCTGCATATTGTTGTTCTACATATTTATTTGTAAACATGTATAATATAATCTTAAGCAAATTATCAGATATGATACCAAATCCCTTAATTCTGCGTCAGTCCAATATAAACATGAATATGATCCATAAAATCGACAGTGATGGGAAAGTAGAACAGTCGAGCATAAACGTATCTGTTTCAACATTCAACATTCAGTATTTGTACAATGTACAATGTACACACTACACACTCTAATTTACAATATTAGTTATCCATTTATCCAAACTTTGTGTATTACTCCTCTGGAAACCCTTTACTATAAATTATAAATGTAAAAAGCCATGTAGGAAGTCTAACGCTCAAAAATTATTAAACACAATATTCTCATTCTTATTACTAATCACACTAGACAAATTAAAGAAATAATTTTTTACAAACAATGATATTTTTATTATACCTTTGGAATTTTACTCTTTGTTTCTTTTACTCTACCTTTTTGATTTTTTTAGAATCTTTAAAAGTCTTTGTTTCAAAAAAAAAGTTCATGTGACAACGAGTGCTCAGCAACAACTACAATGAAGAAGAGAACCAGAGGAATGAGGAATGTAGGACAACAAGTCGGTTGAGTATGTGAAACTGTGTTCACATTCCGTCCAAATCTATGACGTGTCTATGAATTTTAACCAATTTTTATGAATCCAGAATCCCGAATCCAGATGGAGAGATAGATGGACGGATATTTTGTTTGAAGGTGTTTGGTGAAATGGATAGATGGATTGAGGAACATTGGTAACTAACATGTATGAATGCTGGCAGAAATATATAATGGGAGAATGGGAAAAGGAGACGTCCATTCTCAAACTTGAATTGAGAATCCGTGTGGTATGACTGCTTGTCACCTTCCATTTAAGCACAGCTGCTTTCCACTTTCCACTTCTTCTTCTTCCTCTTCCTCTTCTCCTTCATCATCATCATAGACTCGAGAGTAGAGTAGAACTGCCACTACTGATATTCCTACTTCTACTTCTACTAGTAGTTTTACTGGTTTTACTATGCTTTACTACCACACGTTCATATGTGGAGGAGAAAGTGGGGAGAAAGTGGAGTGAAAACTTGAGGAATATGTACATCCACAACCACCACATATGCACACAGCATGGAAGAGTTCTGTATAAACACGTAGAATAAATAGTAGATTGTAAATACTTGTATAACTACCACCTCTAATGTCTAATGTAAATATAATGTGTATATGTACAGTTTCCATAGCTTGTGCCGCTACCATGAGGACCACTGATATTCCTTGTAGTTCCAGTGCTCTACTTCTACTTTTGCTTGTCTTTTCTCTCCCTTTTACCCTATTTTCCTTTCTTTCTACATCTACATCTACATCTACGTGTATGTATTATGTATCCACCTATAACCTCTCCAGTTTCCAGTCTCCTTCTCCAGAATCCTGTCAAATACTCACATTCATTCTTTGCATTCTCAATTTCTCTTCCAAGTTCCAAATTTCTCTTGAATTTATCCATCCCACCTTCATCTCCTTTCCCTTTCCTTTCCTTTCTCTTTCTCTTTTAGTTCCATGCTCAGTGTTCAGTGTTCTGTGTTCTGTGTGTACTATCACATCACCATCCTCTCCACTCCACTCCACTCACTCCGCTTCACTCCACTCCACTCAAACATGGATAGATAGATAGATAGATAGATAGACGGATAGATGAATAGACACGCAGAGGGAAAGCTACACAAACCAACGAGGAGCCATGTATAAATATTATACAGACTGTACAAACATATGCACCATGTACCGTGTACCGTGTAGTATGTATTATGTATAAAGTACATTCACATTCGCATTCACATTTACAGCCATGTTCATATCTAGATGTAGATGTAGATTCAGATCCAAAAACATCTCTCTCTTTTCTATGTAATGGGAAAGCTATGGAGAATGAGTGGAGCCGAAAGGGAGAGCAAAAGGAGCAATACAGTAGTCCAATGTAGAGTGTAGAGAGTAGAGAGTAGAATGTGGATACATCCCTGTACGGATAACTCATCAATCTTTGATCCTGTTAATTAATCTACATTGCATGCATACTTCCCATTTACATTATTTCCTTCCGTTTCTCTTTCTCTTTCCATTTCTCAGGCTGATTCTGGTTCTGGCTCTGGTTCTGGTTCTGGGTCTGAATTTGGGTTTCGGCTTCTCTTTCTTTCCTTCTCTCAGTTTTTGGTTTCTAGTGTATTGCTCCCACTCTGCCATTTCCCAAATGAACTGAATTGTGATCTAAACTAACTACGCCAAACTGAACTTAGACAGCAAACGAGAAGGAGAAGGAGAACGGAGCTGAGTCAAGCCAAAACAGACCAAACCAAACCAAACTAAGCCAAGCCAAACTGTATGTAGAATATAGAACGTTGTACATTGAACATTGAACATTGTACACAAGTTGACTGAAAAGGGGCACAAACATAAAAGTCGGCCTTTTCATGGTTGCCTTTCCTAAAATTTAGTCATAAAACCCAACAATTAAATCCGTAGACCGTAGATGGACTCCAATCATCTAGAATTGATCTCCCTCTCCATCGCCATCTCCATCTCATCCTCCTTCTCATATACCATACAGTAGTGAATAGTGAACCACATGCATCATATGTGTTTTTCAAAACATTTCATTATGTGTATGCATATTTTACCATGTACAATGTACAGTGTTCAAGTAGCGTGGGCACATGTGACCATCTGGTTCAAATTCCTCGTTCCTCCTTCTAATATTATATAATTATTTCATAATAAAATTTTAATTATACACTCGTGAAGGAGTATTGACTATGCTTGTATAGAGAATAGAGACATTGTACTTCTGTACACTGTTTCCTGTTTCAATTTAAGTAATGATCATTTATAGCGTTTATCATTTATCGTATTGAAACAAGAAGGTTTTCATGGAAGGTTAATAAAAGTCTTAATTTATCAATCATCAATAGTCAAAATATTGGATAGAGGAATTTTAGAGTTTCAAAAAATAAAAAAGAATACAAAATTTCCATTTGTACAAAAAGAAACAGTTTGAACAAATCAATTTGTACTTTTTAAATGATGATTTTCGTGCAGCAGAAATTTTACTACATTTAAAGATGATTTAAAAGTCCTATTATGAAAAGTTGACAAACGAAGCTATTGCTACTGTTTACTCGTATTTTGAATTTTTAGTTGTAAAAGCGTATTTATTTTTGTCCGTGGTAAATTGTGAGTTGTACATTGTATTTTGGAGAAAGGAGTTTGTCGTAGATGGATATCCTTTAGAGTGAGGGAAACTTGAAGGAGATGGTGAAAGTGGAGAAAGCATCTGTATAAAGTACAAGAGGAAATGTTGGTAGTCTGAGCAGGAGAAGAGAAGAGTAATAAATTTGAGAAGGCTTGATGTTTCTTCCTCTTGTATATACTTGTTCTTGTTCCCGTTTCCTTGCATGCGAATATTCCAATATGTTAACATGTACAATGTACAATGTATAATGTATAATGTATAGAGTATACAGTATACATGTTTGCATACATATTTTTCCTATCCTTCTCTCGCTCTCTATGTATATCAGGCTGTAGCACTCTAGTTTCTCCTAGTATCTAGTTTCTGGATGCTGGATCCTCTCAATCATGGAGCCAAACCCAGGTTCGTCACATCCACTGTCACAAGTCTGTCCTCCTCTGTAGCACTGACTGCCTGGCAAAAGAAACAAGAGTCTCACTTTGTCATTCATGACTTTCACCCCTTTTTTCTACCTCTTAATGCTCCTATATCTATATCTATATCTTTATCCATATAGACTATAGACGCTATTGGGTGTTCTCTAGCAACTCTTCTCTCAACTCACAAGTCAACGTCTGTCCCACTGCAGATCTACTTCTGGTTTTGGTAGTGACGACCAAGACCAACCAAGATAAAAAAAATAGAGCAACGAGTAAAGAAATTTAAACCATCTTTTTGCCCATCTCCTCCTCCTCCCCCCTCACTCATCCAGGCATTAGGCATTTATTACACTTAAATATATAAATGTACAGTGTTCTTTGTTGTCTTTTTTATGGTATTTACTTGATAGCAGAAAAAATATTGACAAAACATCATTAATATCTATTCAGTTTTATCTTGAAATTGTAGAATCAGTAGAAAAGACTTTTTTTAAATAGGCATAGGATTTCATTGTGAGTACACACTTTGTAGAAACTTAATCACGGAAGTAAAAGTAAAACAGTAGTAATAATAATATTATTATTACTCTTTCGGTTCGCTTATCGCATGTGTAAATCATAAAAAAAACTTTGTGTCCACAAGATAACAAGCTTTTATTAAATGAGTTGTATAAAATGTAATATGACAAAATTTCTTCAATTTACTCCACTTCTTTTAATTTGTGTGATTATGAATTATGAATTATGAGCTGTGGAAGTAATACGTGTTTTTTACCTGGAAAAAATAAGAAAAAATTTAGAATGAGGCACTTACTTGAAGTGAAAGTGATGTGGCTTGTTGATGGTTGTTGGTTGATGAGTGGATGAATGGTGTTCATTTTCCATATACATTATACATACTTGAGAAGAACTGGAATTGGAATTGGTGAGTTTTGTAATGATGGCATAACGACATCCGATTGGACTTATTAATTAAATATCCGCTTCCTCCAGTCTCTAGTCTCTTCTCTGTTCTGTGTTTGGTTCTGTGCAAGTCGAAAGTGGAGAGTCCGGAGTCAAGAGTCAAGAGGGATCAACTGCATTGTCATAATTTTACGCAGAATCCAGAATCTAAAATTCAGCCATTATCTTGCTCCTTCAATCTCTTCATTTTCTTCCATGGAATCAATTAGTTGACTCCTGATTACCATAGTTATGGTTATGGCTAGTAGATGAAGTGACATGATATCATGCGGTAAATTATCAAATGAAAATGCCAAATGAATTCATAAATGTTTGTGGTGAAGGTGAAAGTGAAGGTGGGGTGAATTACTTACTATTCCACAGTTGAGAGCCTTATCTATATAATCTATATACAGTATACAGTGTAAGCTTATTACCCACATTTCTACAGTCAAAGTCAGTTCCATGATGTTCAATCGTTAATTGAAAGAGAATTGAAAAATGAAAATGAGGGTGGGACCATTTTTTGTATAACACCTATACAAAAGGAACTCATGGCAAATCTTCAAGTGCAAAATTCGAAAGAAACGTACAACTTTCATTTTGTATAGAATTATTATGACTCTAACTTTTAATTTTTAAACTGTTAAAACATACAAAATACAGGAAACAGGGTACTTGAAAAAAAATCCATAATTTGTTTAAAAAAGTACAAGTACGTGAAGTAACTTTTGGCGTTTGATGTGGAGCAGAGGGACCTTTTTTTATCATGTAAATGTAATCAAGTTGATGATGATATTTTATGACACGTTGCTCTTGGCTCTTGGCTCTTGATTCTTGACAAGTGAGAGGGTATGACAAGGATGAGGATGAGAATGAAGAGGAGACGCGAGAATCAGGATGAAAAGACACCAACACAAAAAATAACAACATCCGTTGGGATAGGAATGCGGAATATGCGAATGCGAATGCCAATGCTGAAGCCAATGGGAATGGGAATGAGGATGAAGATGAGGATGACTAGGATGAAAAGGCGACGACAAGAAGGATATTGAGTCAAAGCTCAAAAGAAAGTGTTTTAATTAAAACTTGGACTTGTATTACAGTGTGCATTTTCTTGTGCTTGGTCTGGCTTGGCTTGGCTTGGCTTTTCACTTTTCATACTCTCCTCTTTTTACCCATTTCCCGTTTTCCCTGATTCATAAATATTCACAATATGAAGAAACTCTCTTTTCCCTTCTCTCTTTTTCTCCATCTATTTCTCTCCATTATACACTTTATTTATGAAAACCCAAAACCAGGAAGAAAATGAATCAAAATGTGTTCGCACACAAACACAGTGGAAATCCAGACTGATCCCGACAGAAACTGATGAAAATAGAAACTCATTCATTCGCCCTGTTCCTTTTTCCTTGGTTGTTGGCTGTAAGTATTTGTTGGGGCAAAATCAAAAATTTCTGGGAAAGTGAAATAAACAAGTGATGTGATTTGATGTGATGCAAGTAGATGAGATGAGTTGAGGAATGAGAGAAGTGAAGGAGTGAGTGAGTGAGTGAGTGAGTGAACGAGTGAGTGGTAAACTGTAGACTGTAGAGTTTTAATTTACTCCTCGGCTGTCCAATCCACTTTTCTATCCTTTCCATCTTCTCCCTCTCAACGTCTCTCTTCAACTCAACTTTTCCTTATTCCTTACGGTTCTTGATCAGTCCATCCAGAATCTAGTATCCAACATCCAGCAGGATCCAGCCGACAGCAAGGTTGTTGATTCCAAAGTAATTTTCCTACAATCAACAACCGACAACCAACAACCAACAACTATATTGTCTATGTTGAGAAACACGTTTCTTTCCGTTTTCACCAGTAATTATTTGGTTCAGCCTAGTTTCTAGACTCTATACATTTAGTATGTAGTATGTAGAATGTAGTGTATAGATTTTGGAATGCTTTGTCCACATTCTTTGAAAATCTATAGCTACAAAAACAAAACGTATTCAATAATTTACCTACACTAGGTTTAAAAGAACCCGGTAAAATTTGATACGAAATGCTAATACCTGAACCCAATAAATATTGTGCTAATCAGAACAATTAATGCTACAGAAGGTAACAAAATACAACGCCGAAAAGTTCACAATTTACACAATCCGACTCATTTTTGTATAACATTTCCAGGTTTATCTTTATGAATCTTGAGATTCTTGGTTTTATACGATTTTACTCCTACTCTGAACCTCTTCCACTTATCCACTGCTCTTTCTCTTTACTTTTCTTTGTCTTCTCGTTTGCTTGTTTGCTGTTTTATTGAATTTATGGAGAAAAGTGGAGTGCAAGTTGAGTGAATACATCAACGAGTTTGTTGACAAGTTTATTTTATTTTTGAAAAAACGAGAGAGAGCGAATGACAATGGGAGTAAAAAAAAATCAACAGTGGAAGTGAAATGGAAAAACAAAACGACTTTCCACATTCTCATACTGACAGAATGGAAAGGGAAATTAGAATCTAAGTTTCTCCAGGGATTTTTTGACTTTTTTTATTTCCTCTTCTTCATCTTTTTCCATCGCCTCCTTTTTTTCTCCTGTATATTACACCAGATCACACCACATCACATTGTATTGTATTGTTTTGTATTACACTTGAGTTTGAGTTTGAATTTGGTTTTGAACCGAGTCAGATCGAGTACGTTGTCATTATATAAGTTAACATGGTTTTTTGATTGAATACGTAAGATACAAAATACACAATGTACAATGTGCAACGTACAGTGTACTTTTGCTCTCTTTGAGTTGAGTTTTACTCGACTTTGAAATTTTACCAGCAGAAGAAACACTGTTAAAGTCCGGAATCTGGAATCTGGAAACTGTAGCAAGTAGAACACAGAACATAACAGAGAACAGGAGCAGAACAAGACGAATCCGACTCCGAATCCAAAACCGAGGAGGAGAAAAGTGAATAAACTCATAAGATAAAATACGCTCTCTCTCTCTGTCTCTTGGTCTCTGTATAAAGGAAAGTGTATGCATAAAGTTGTATAAAATTAAATATGCAGGGGAACTATACTATATCTCATAAGATACACAGACTATATTCTTCCTACAATAGAATAGAACATGCATCTACTGTCTACATTTTACACTGTACACTGTACAATGAACAGATTTAGAATGTAGAATGTAGGTACACAAATGAAGAAAAGATAGCGAATAACCTAGATATAAATACTTGTGTGCTGTGTGCATCTTCGTCATCATCATCATCTCTTGTGAATCTGATTCTTGTACTAGTAAAAGACATTGGAAATTTCCTTCCTTTCCCTTGAATTTCAAAATATCAGTGGGAAAAAAACTACTGGGGTACTTTCTACTTTATACTCATACTCATGTTGAAATTATATAGACTTATGTTTTTGCTATAATATGCTAAATCAAACTACACATTGCACATATATAAAACTAAGCTACATATACAATATTACATATTAAATGCGACATATATGAAGCTTTGTCGAATCCGAATGCGAATCCGAAATCAAATCCGAATCCGAATCAGATGCAATCCAGTATACACAGTACATATGAAAAAAAGTAGTAGTAAAATCTAAAAAAAAAGTATGAAGAAACTACATGGAAGAGAGGACTAGAAGTCTAGAAAAAATATTCACGTAGTAAATGCTCCTGTTCAAAAAAAAAGTATCCATGGAGAAGGATTTGAACAAATGAGAGAAATGTGGGTAAATATGAGGAGAGCGACAGAGAAAGTGGTGTATATAAGTGTATATAAGTGTGTGTGTGTGTGTGTGTGTATGGAGGATGGTGTATGGAGAATAATCGACTTGGAGTAAAAACGGCGTGAGGAGAAAGTAGACAGAAACATTGTTGCCGGAGTGGAAAGTTCTCTGGGTGGATGGTGGATGGTGAGGAGAAGGGAAGAGTAGCAACATTGTAGAAGATCTGCATCGATCCGGGCAAAAGCAAAAGCACACGAGGAAAAGAACCAAAGAGAAGGAGGGAGATACACACAGAGAGAAAGGAGCGGCGTCTGTAGTAAAGTAAGTACACATACATAGGTATTTGCTCCTACATTCTACATTCTAGATTCTCCTTTCTCCTTTATACTTTCTCCATTCTACACTTTACACTACTACCGAATATACAAGCCTTTATGTAACGGAGGGATATTTGTGTTATATTTATATTGTACATTGGAACAGAAATTCGCATTCGCCGTCCTCGTCCTCGTCGTCGATGGTCGTTTTTCTACGACTACGGATCTCTCTATCTACGTACATGTATACTGCATACATGTACGGTATACTTTATACTTGGGCTTTTTGTATACTGTATACTGTATATTAAGTATACAATTATATATCACACAGCAGCAGTCGTAGACTCCACTCTCGTTCTCGCTTTCTTTCTTTCTTTCTTTCTTCTTTCAAGAGGCACAGGAAAATGTAAAAGAGAGGAACGGAGGCAAGAGGAGAGAGAGAGAGAGAAAGAGAACGGGGAAGAAATGGCATGAAGCATGAATGTTTCTGTCTGTCCGAGAAGAGAAAGTAAAGACACATGGAGCCAACCCGAACGGATTCTGAGTTACAAAGCCTCCTATACAAAGTATACCTATAACTATACGTATACATATACATATATATACCTAGGTCTACATCTATCCCATTCACTGACTAATAACTACGCCAAAAACGAGACACGAGTAACTTTCACCACTCTCTTTCACTTTCACATGCGTAAACTTCCACGCAACTTGAAAACAGCCAACATCCAACACACACTCATACAGAAGAATACAGCCTACATCCTACAACACAGCATTACACAGGAGGAAAGAGGAGAAGAGCAAAAACTTGCCTTTAAAAAATTTATATAGTTTCATCATGTACCACAACCACTACTGTCTACTGTATTTTATGTATGTACTCCAGTCAAGGCCCAGTTCAGCTCAACTCGGCTTGTTTCAACCCTTTTTTTTATATAATGTGAAATGGAAAAAGTAACAAGTATATTATAATTATGCATGAAAAGTATATTCTATTATTATATTTGGAATCTAAATCCTATCTCGACTTTACACTGTACACTGTTCGCTGTACATTGTTCAGTTTACTCTACACATGCATGAGTTTATTAGGCTCATTCTTCAACTTTCACTTTCACTCTCACCCTACGCCAAACTCTAAACTCTAAACTCTAGCACAAAGAAGAACAATGAGACATGTCTGTTCCAATCAAATCAATTATAATAAATGAACAAGTACATAAGTCTGCACAGGATGAACTCAAGTCATATTCATTCATCCCCTCATTTATACACATCCGCTCTGTATCATGTACTATGTGGTGCACATCGTACATCGTATCGTAGGATTAAAATCTGTGTAGAGAAAAATCAATTCAAATCAAATCAAAGCAGGAGAAGACTGAACTCAACATACATAAATGACGAGCCATTGTAATTGTTAGTTTTATAAAAGTTATGTAAGTTACAATGATCAAGCATTGAAGAGCGGTAAAAGGAACAATAACATTTTTGAACCGCATCATCTGTTATCATCACTCTGCTCTGTTGCACAAATATTACGTTACATAAAATTTTTAAATGTAATTAGTAATTAGAATCAGATAAGTTTAACTCTGTCATCTGTGAATTTTGATTGCACATGGACGCGTGAATTAATTAGTCATATTATGTAAAATGACGGGTTTACTTTAGAAAAAAGGTGCACACATTCTTGTGTCTTGTATCCTGTGTATGCCCTGTACACTGTGCAGTGTAGTCAAGACACAATACAATGTCGGAATTGGAGTTGTCGAGTTTGAAGCATGCGTGAAATTTTAATTGAAAGTTTTGTAGCTTTGTTGTCTCATATTAAAAGACAATACCTATACTACCTAAAAGTACGACTGAGTTTTGGGTTGAGAAGGAGAGAAATTCTAGTTCTAGTTCTAGTGGATGGAACTTTCTGTGAGTTTGTGTGTACTAAAGTCTTTATGTAAGTAGGTATGTATACAGTGTGCATCCATGATATTAAGTGTCAGGCTGTAATGTATTACTGTATTATATCGGTATCTGTATAGTATGTAAACTAGTTACTTGTACAAGTTTCCCTGGTTTCACTTGATATATGTATAATAACATTTTGATAACTCACACATGTGTGTCATAATATAGGAAATCACCAAGAGCTGGAGTTAGAACACGAGAAACTGTTTCACTTTCTAATATTTGACTAGTTGTTGTTTCTCTACCATGTTACAACTGTGGTTGTCACCCTCAACTCCATAGTTTCACAGCCTACTGAAATCGTAGTCTGGATACTAGATGTTGGACCAAGTCACCAGAAGAGGAAAACGACGTGAAGAAAGTTTCATAACATCACATGTATATTCCTCTTTGACTACCATTTCATTATTAACACATGCTGAGCACACTTTGAATTATGTACTTGTTTACTATTCAGTAATACACATCGATTAAAATAATATTCATGTAGAAAAGTAAGGAATGTAGACTTTAGAATACGTTTGTACATTATATAATAATTATTCTTATATTTATTCACTATACGGCATACGAACAGTGAACATAATTTATGCCACTCGTCTATTTACTTATAACTGCTATACACAAGAGTTACTGACGTACTGACGTAAGTGCACAGTGCACAGTCATTATTTGACAATCCCAAGACTCTAGATTCAAGATTCGTTCAAACTCAATGTTCAGTGTTCAAAGCTAACCCATGAATTTTCCCTGTGGGTGTACGTGAACTGCAAAAGATAAAGTTGTTTTTTTCCCATACAGTTTGGAACATTTTGTGGAAACGAGGATGTGTGGATGTTATCAGTGCCCGATTCTTCCAAAATATGAAGTTATGATTTGTGAGATCTGAAAACAAGAATGATAATTAGTACTTTCACCTATATTATAAATATTAATGATTATGATATATTATGTGTATAGTGTGTAGACAGAGAGACAAGAGACAGGGAACAAGAAGTAGAGAAAGAGGAATAAGACAATACACAAGAAAGAGGAAATAAATAAACATGTACACAACGACACAAAATCAGATAATGTTTTTTTTTCGAGTGGAAGAGTTTGTTTAATATCAATTTTTATGTTGCCTTTATCAGCACCATAGTTAGTTAGTATGTTACAATCGAATCCTTTTGGTAGTTTTTTTTGTATATAACGTGTTTTTTTCTTACGTGTGTGTTTATGTGTTTTTTCCCCTTAAGCATATAACACTTTAATAATAACTGTAAATAATGAATGAAGGGCATATCATATCGTCAATATACACTCATCAATTTATCGTTGAACAATCTTATATAAGGAATATCTTATATACTTATACTTAATTATTATTATTTATTTTTTAACTATATATATAGATGTATAATATATAATAATATATTATTTATACTTATGTATATATATGTATTTATAATTAACGTTAGTAGTTAAAGTAGTAAAAGAGTTTTGACAACTTATTAGTAATAGTAGTAGTACTGTAGATATAATATATGTATACTTACCGTTATTATTACATTATTATATTCATATCCTTACACTATGTTATTAATCATTAATCATATTACAAGCTACAAATCAGCTCAACGCTTCACATTACACAAAAAAACATTCCTTGTGCCGCTTTTGTCTTATACTTCTTTTTTTTTTTAAATAGTTTAATTATTTTTTTCTTTTCTCTTCTTCTTTTGGTTTTTATCGCATCATATTTTGTCCTTTTTTTATTACAAGGGTGAGTTTTATTCCTTTGGTTTTTTTGGTATTCCAGTTAATTACAAATAGTTATAATATATATATATATATATATATATTGTTATCATTATTATTACATTGGCTTCAAGTTTTTTTTAAAATTTCTTATAATGTATCATATATTATACTATATATATATACAATATATATGTGTAAACTGAGCTCTTTTGTTACTAGATGTATGCTATATATATTATATACAATAGAGTACCATAATTGTTCAACCTGTCATCATTATTAATAGTAGTATTAAAGTTATATGGATTATGTAATGTATACATTATTATAATATGTATTATAGGAATTGAATATATATATATATGAAATACGAAACCGGAAGTATAAGTTTCATAACTACACAATATGTCGAGAGAATAATATATATAACAGTATGTAACAGTACCTAGATAGGAATGTCTTGTTTTTTGTAGTAAAATTTTCAAGGTCAAGGTAATCATCCTAATAATAATAATAATAATATAATTATAGCAACAATAATAATAATAATAATATTGAAGTTTTTATATAACGTTAAGGAATAAAAAGTAAAGGAAAGGGAAAGTTGAGATTTAACAAGGTTTTTTTTTCTATTTCCCTTCCTCTTAATATTTGGTAGTATATTTATATAATAATATATTACATGTATCGTTTCGTTGAGTCCACACTATAGAAACTATAGTACAAATAGAATACTATTATTATTATTATTGTTGTATAATTTTTTTTTATTCATTTATGTAAAGCTAAAGGTAGTAAATATTTTCAGGTAATCATATCTTGATGATGATAATATATAATGATAACAATAATAGTATAATTGTATTAATAATTAATAACAATTGTTTCCATTTTTTTCATTCTTCTTTTTCTTATGTACAGTGTAGTAATAACAGCATCTGTATAGAAATTATACAATGGTCGTATCACTAAAGTTGTCCTTGAAGATTGTGTAATATAATAACAATAACATAATAATAATAATAATATTTACAAGTAAATATATATATGTATGTATTTTTTAGTTAGTATGTCTCTACGCAAAACTAATAGTTGATTATTAATTATTAATACAAGAGAGGATACTCCGCGATGAGAAGAGAAGTAGGTATATAAGGTTCCATATATTATTTTTATTCTGTATAGTCTCCCCTCTTCCCCTTTCATATTTATTTATTTGTTGGACTCACAGTAGATATTATTTTAAATATACTATAATATTGTTCAAAAAGTCAAAATGTAAACTCACACATCATCATAAAACACAAGCGAAGAAAAAAATACATATTTTTTTATGTTCATTCATTTCACATTCACTATAAACGTTTCCAAAAAACTTATTCTTTTGTCTTCTTCCTTTTTTTGGTATCCATCTGTTCATCTCCATTTTCTTTATTCTTCGACCCATTGATGTCTTTTACAATTGAGAGTTACAACCGACTAAAGTTTACTTGAGAAAAAAATGAAGATGACGATGTATAAACAAAATGAATCCAAAAAATGCTCAGACCTGCTGAAATAATCACTTGTTTATAACCTACCTTCATATTTTTCCTCCCTTTTAATTTTACTTCAATTTACTGCATTCCAAAATGAGCCGAGAATCCTTTTCTCTGTAACTGTTTGACTTTCACTTGAACTTTCTCCATGACCTTTCTTTGGTAATACTTGAGACACATATTGCAAAGACGAAGAATCCTTCATTTTCATATTGCACACACACAATTACGCCTGACATGCACACACTATATATTCAGTCAGTCTCCATATTCTGTGTCCGTTTTTTTGAATTAGTTAACATTCATTCATCCTTCATAAATGGTGGAAAGTGTGAGAGAAAGAGGGGAGAAAGTTATAGGGGCACTATATATGTATGTATATATAATTCCATCAACACTCTGTTAGTTTGGTATTTTGATTTAAAAATTTGACAAATTATTTTCTTATTAGTTGTGTGGTTATTATTATTATTATTATGCACTCACAGTTATTTCTGCACAGAGGAACACAACGAGATATTTTTTTATAGTTATAACAGTCGACGATATTTACACACAGTTTTTTTTATAGAGAAACTACATCGTCACACACAATCATTCCGCTCTCTCATTTATTTCTTGCATGTTTGGTTTTAGTATGTAGTTTAAAATTTTTTTTTCTTGTTTAAAATATTTGCTCACTCAAAAATTCTTCCAATGTCCTTAGAGTATAATTTATGTATATTTTTATTATAACTTTTGAAGAATTTCTTGGCCTTTTTAAAATTGTTTTCAATACTTGTGTATGTATAAATTCGATCCGTTTCTTACAAATTTGTTGTACAGAACTATTTATTTATTTTATATATCTGGTATACATATTATACCATATATATGTATATATATATGTGTATGTGTGAGTTACAGAATATGTCTTTACTTCATTGGAATATACATACTATATCATGTTATAATTTATAATAATCTATAGAGTTAGTGAAATTGTTCGTATGTTTTTTTGTAATGTATTATTCATTATAATGTGTAAAGTATAATCAAATAGAATCTTATATACCTGTTTGTTATTATTACTTGTTTTTACTATTTTTTCATACATTTATTATTAGCCATGATAATAATAATAATAATATTGTGGTTTTGTTTCTTTTTATATAATATATTGAATCCAAGAGCATAAAAATTTCTAGACAAAACTACTCATATTTATTTTGTTTTTACAATGTATCATTATTGTTATTCTGTAATACAACTATTCCCGTTCTCTATCATATTATGTGTTGTGTGTGTAGTACACATTACAACTCTGAATTTGAAGTTGTAATGAATAAGTGGTATCATGTGCAGTACATTATATACATACAATACAAATGTTTCATATCCTGGTCAGTCAGAAAGAATTTTTCTCCGAATATTTTTACTTTTTTAAAAAATTTATGAACAATTTCTATAGTTTTTCTCAAGTTTTGCCAAATTATTAATATTTTGGGGATTTTTTTTTACAAAGTACATGTATGACAGGAATTACGACATACCTTAAAGTTTTATATAAAGTACATGCCTTGTGTGTGACTGACTTTTTTACAACCTTTGTGTGTGAAGAACCAAACTAATTTTTTTCTGTACTCAATGTATAAGTAAACTTAAACAGAGAAACAACTGCAAGCCATCAAAATTACATTGTATAGTATTAAACTTGAAATTGTAAACTATGAACCGTACTTTAAGAAGTCATCAGTCAATAAACAAGTTCAAATCATACAGTACAATCTAATTTATCAAGGCTCACAGTGGCTTTGTGTATTTTTTCAGTGTGTGGGTTCATAATTTTCAATTAATATGATTCAAAAAGGAAAATAAAAACACAACTACTCGGACAAAAACTTAAAAAGTTTTGAAACGAAAATTGTCAAAAAAAAATATCTTGTACAATACAATTCAAAGTTTTTAGCCGTCATTTCCATGCATAATTAATACATACACATACATGCAAGTATATAATTTTACTACAGGGAAATATAGGAGCTTGATTTCTGATGGGGAGAAATAAGAAATATTTGTACACTGTATTTGTATAAATAATATTATTATAATTCCAAAGTTTGTCTTTTTACAAGGAGGTTTAAATGCTGATTTTCAGGGATGGGGAGTATAGATATTACTTACAATATGTACACAACAAGTATATATACAATATATATATGTATATAACGTTCACGTTTTTCATCCACTTGTCAGAGATGATTTTTTTTTCTAGTCATATACTTTCTTTTAGCTAACTGAGCAATTGTCGATTTTTTCTAATTAAATGAAAGACATATTATGCAAACTTTTCGTTCACGATACAGAGGAAAAGGAGAAATGTGCGTCAAAGCATGCATAATATTTCGCCTAAAAGAAGACTTTCACTTTTTGAAAACAAAATATTACATATACGGAATTACGGGTTTGAGACTACTTTTATTGAGTATGCCTGTAAGATTTGACTTTTTATAACATATATATTATATTCGTCCCATTATTTTAGCACCATGTTTCATTTAGTATGTAGTACAAACCTTAAAAACTGGCCAAGAATTGTTTCGATTGATATCAACATAATACTGGTGTATGTATTTTGGAACCTAAAAAATTCTGAATACTAACCGTTTTTTGCATATTTGACACAATTCATGAAAGTTTCAAGGTCCTAATTTATTAATTATTGTTGAAGTATTTAAATTAGTTCATATGAGCAACACAATAGTTGACAACTGCTATGTATACTGAATTGTAAGAATTGACAAGATTTATAGAACAAATTCCCCTACAATGCAATAGATAATTATTGACCCATGACCAAATGTAAAGTTTTCCGTTTTTCCGTTTTCAGTAAAGACATTATCAGGTTTTAGATGAGCAAAAATCATTCCCTTGTTCATGCAAGGAATCATGTAATGTACATATTGTGATTGACGTGTATCAATCATTCGCATACTCACTAGCACGCAAAACTTAAATCAAATGCATAATATATTTATTTTATGTAGGTTATGTACTATAAAATAACCTAGAATATATAATATAATCATAATATTTGACGATATGCACAGTTTTAATGCTCTTTTCATTTCGTAAGTCAACACTATATATTGCCTTTCGTATTGGGTTTCTCTCTCATCTTATGTACATCAGTTAGTAAGTAATATAATAATAATAATAGTAATAATAGAAAAAGATAAATAGGAGCAGTAAAAATTCTACTTTTTTTTAAAAATATGTACAGCATAATATACTTTACATTTTGTCTTTTCAAATTTGCCCTTCTCTGATTCACACTGTCTAATATTATACATCACCCTACATGTTCTTTATACTATGTACAATTTTATCTGAATGAATGTTACTGAAATTGTAAAGTTTAATTAAGTTTATATGTACTTGCTTTTTCATTTACTATCATATTTGAACCTTGACTTTACTTTTTGTACCACCTGAACCTGAACTCTTTACTCAACTATATATAATGTGTATATTATAATGCCTGTACCTTTTGTAAATTTGATCAACTGTTTAAAAACTTATTTCCTCATACATATTCAAATACAATTATTGTGCATAGTGCATTTACTCTCTGACTAGTTTTTTTGAAGGACTCATCTAAAAAAATCTGGTTTATAATTCATGTCAAATAGTTCAATGTAGTATTTGTACATGGTACAATGTCAAAACTGCTTCCACGTACATATGTATAAATAATGTACATGTATGTGTATAGTATATTATTATTAGCATCTTTTATAAAAAATGTTTACTGCATATTATATTAAAATTTACTCACGTAAAGCTCACAACCTGAATACAATGAAGAAAATTCTTGACGAATTCATTTTTATTTTTTATGTATCAATAATGTAGTATTTGTTTTTTTTATTTACTTAAATATTTTTGTAGCCCTTGATGATTATTAATAATTATTTAGTTATTTATCCATTATACTCATTATTGTTTCCCTATCAGATGTAATAATAATTATAGAAATATACAGTGTTAAATTGTATGTAAAATTGATATTATTAATAAAAATCCTTTCCAAATATCAAGTACTGAACGGAAACTAACCTTTAACTTATGACAAGTACTACACTATTATTATTTTTTTTTAAATCTGAAAACTTATTTTCCCTTATTTTGTTTTCGTCGTTTCAGCTCATATGAGATTGTCCCAAGTTCCGATCTTATGCACTCCTACTTTTATTATGAGTTTGAGGGTGAATATGGAAATATGGAATATTGAATCGTTAAAATATTGATGTTATGGGGTGAAAGTATTACTGATTACTGATAACAGATTCAGGAAAAACTACAAAATTCTACAACACAGATAACATGCTCAATTTGGAGAAATACAATAATTGTTACAAAAAAAACCAAACTAAACAAAAAATATAAATAAACAATAGTAAAATATGGAGTTTCAAAGTATGAACCGCAATTTTATCAAAGTTTTAACTTTAAAAAATTGCCATCACAGAAAATTAACATGTGTATTAAGGGTAGCTCAAATATTTGATGAAACTGGAATTGAAAATCGATTCAGATGAAGCATGATGGATATGTAATGTTCCATGATGTACGTCTATGCATGTATGTATGTAAGTATGTATGATGCTCTACCAAAACAAATTTAAAAGGAAAAAAAAATAAACTCGAGCATCCATACATACAAACACACACATATACACACACGCATTTTTTTGCTCAGTGCAAAAACAGTCAAAATCGATTTTCTCCTCCTTTCTGTCCTCTTACACAGTCTCTCTCCCTCTGAATATTTCCTATCTACTAAAACATTCTGAATACACAACACAATTTCGTGGTTCTATTTGTTCCACATTGAAGTGAAACGACCCTTTCATATATACCCTTAGGTATATGTATTCTATATTTTGGAACGAAAGTGTGGTTGGCATATTTTAGCAGAAGAATTATTCAATAGGAAAGAAACTGTATTTATAAGAGGCCCAGTTGACATCAAGTGTGTTTTCAATCTGTGTGTCATGTTTTTTTTAACTCCAAAACTAAGAGCAATATTTGTTATGGTTTTTATGCAACAAGATTTTTTTTGTTTTTTTGAAAAAAAATTACATCCAATAAAGTTCTTTTTCAGATACTTCATGAATGTATAATGTACTTATATATAGATCACGTCATGACTTTACTAATTTGATACCTCTACAAGTTGTAACGAAAACACAACAAAGTTAGAAAAAACTAATAATCTAAAAACAGGGAAATGAAGAACTAAATACATATTGAAAAAAAACTGAAACGAAATCAGATATTGGAAAAAAACTAAACTGTTACTTTGCAACTATAAAACGTTACATAGTATTAAAAAAACGAAATATAATAACGATATTTCCAAAATTCAAACTACAGAAATTATTTGGGTTACAGTTAGAATCATGTAAAGTCATTTTCCATTTTCTTAAATCTTTTGCATAAAACCCATAACAAACTGCTAAAATTTATCAATGTAGGTCATAAAAGTAAATTTTATAGCTTAAATTCTAATTAACGTAATCGTAAATTATTATAATAATAATTAATAGACTCTGTAATCTTATATAAAATTAATATCTAATAATTATTATTCTTATTGAATTACAACAAATTCATTTTTCATTTTTTAGAAAAATGTTCTGTGAAATGGAGGTGCGTAAAATGGTACTGTATTTAGAATTGAATCCTGTTTTTTCATACGTGTTAACATAATAGTAGTAGTACAGATAGTAGTAGTGCAATTTTAAACAGGAACAGTCATCATCACCCAACATAAAACAAGCTTGTCAAAAATCAAATATACATACACATATTAAACTGGAGAGTTCCATGGACACTTACGGTAATTGTCGTCATCGTGGTACAAGAAGTATGATGAGTTCAACTATTTTGGTATTTTTTAGAGTGTTTCTTTCTTGTTGTATGTATATATTATTATAACTACACATAGATTATTACATGTATGTATAAATAAAGACATTGAGTTGACCACAAGTGGATGGCATTATTGGCTTTTGGCAATGATAATAATATTGATGGAAATAACGACGATGAGGATGAGGATGATAATGATGGTGGTGGTTGTAGAGAGAAAAGCCGGACGGTGTTTTTCTCTCTCTCTTTCTCAGTGTACATTATTTGTTTTGACCTAAATGAGAATGAGGAAACTAACAAAAGGGAGAAACTTGACTTTTCTTTTTGTCAACTACTTATCACGATAGCACGATTTTTGTCGTTGCCCCAAGTTCTCGTTCTCGTTGTATCCAAGTTCTAGTTACCATTACTTCTAGGTATAGGTTGGCTGTTTAAATGTAGAAAAGAATTTGGTCATTTTAACTTCTTTTGGAGGCGGTAAGTTCTTGGAACAGGCAACTTTCAACTTGTACAGCAGCAACAACAAGTAGAGTAGAGTAGTGTAGAATACACATCGACGTCAATTTTGTGTGGTGTTGAGCAGGGGCTTTCTCTTTTCTTTTTTTTCTTTCTTTCTTTCTTTCACTCATTCTCTCTCTCTTTCTCTGTATCTGTGTGTGTATATATGTTTCAAGATTTTTGGACACCGTTGACGTTGGGCGTATACATAAAGTTTTGTTGAGATCGAAAGGCAAAAGAGAGAGAGAGAGAGAGACCAAAAGCGAGACACAGACAGAAGAAGAGTTTGGTGAATGGTTTTCCAGCCAGCTAGTGAACCGTTCACTTTCATTGGTATGTCTTTTCTCTCCTGCACTCTCTCTCTCCAGCTTCTTCTTTTCTTCTTTTTAACTCTTGCTGATGGACGTGAAGAAAAGGAGGTAAAAGTATGGGACTTGTTCTTCTTCTTCCTTCTACAACTTCCACAATGGCATCCCATTTGGTGGAAAGCCACATTTCTCGTTGCTGAAAAGTCTCTTTTTATAGTCATGCAGTTTTCCCTTGGTTTTTTTTTCTCTCTTACTGTTTATACAACTACCACACATGCACACACTGCTACTATCCTTCAACATTGTATACTTCATCATGAACTGTGTTGTACATTAAAGTAGTACTACTACTACTAGTAGTGGTAGTAGTAGTAATACAAGAAGAAGAAATACTAGTAGTAGTTGTATATATATATATTGTACTTTTCTGTACAGCACAAAAGTCTTTGCACTTACTTGATTCTCTCCAGCACCGCAATCAAATTTCCACTCACACAAGTTTTATCGCTTTGATTCGAACGTTGTTGCTTCCTCTCCTCCATAATCTTGCTCCCAAAACCTCCGCCTTCGATGGCTTAGTAACATCCCAATCTTTATCTAACGATATTCTTCTTCTTCTTCTTCTCAATTCTTTGAACAAGTAGAAAGAGTAAGAGTGAGAGAGATAGAGAGAGAGTTGTGGATGGAGATGGAGAAAAGGAGAGAGAAAAAAAAAACGAAACCATAGTATACACACGTCCACACATATGTGTGTATCGAAAGAAATGCATGTACATTCACATACAAATACATTCTTCCTTTTTGTCCAGATAGTTAAGAAGATTGTGAGTTTCTATCTATCTAGGCTTTTTCTTCAATATTCTTCTTTCTCTAATCGCCAGTGGAAGTAAAGTGTACTAGTTTAGTTGGCAAGGTAGAGGGAGAACCGATTTGTTGTCCATACACGATATTCGCTTTCTTTTTCCTGGATTCTTGGTAAAGAAAAAAGGAATGAGTATAAAAAAAACTCTCTCTTTCTGGACAATTCAATTAACTTTTCCTCCCAATGGTTTTCCAGACAACTCCTCATGTACTTCATTTCCTTGTTGTTTTTTTTACTTCTTCTTCTTGTGTTTCTCCTCTCTTTTTTTTGGAGCTTCCTTTTCTTCTTCTCCTCCTCCTCCTCCTCTCCTATCGAAAGTTGATGCAATGTTCAAAGTCTCGTCGATTCTGGAATCAATTAAGCCCGTAAAGTGGCACTACGACTTCCATCGCCTTACAACTAATTCTCTTATGCAGTTATCTGTACATGCATTAAACTTTCACTTCACTTCCAATCTTTATTTTTTTTCTCCTTTTCCCCTCTCTTTCTTTCTTTCTTCAGGTTGTCCACTTCACTTTCACAAGGCATCCATGCTTGTTGTTTTCTTGTTGTTGTGTGCTTTCTCTTTCTTTCTCCATGTGTTGTATTTGTAATCGCCATCATCGTCGTCATCGTCGATGAAACAGAAGAAATTAAAGTAGTACTTGATGTAGTAGAGGGTGAAGGAGAATGAATATTTCTACTTCTACTTCTATACGATGCCACATTGGCACAAAGGAAAACTTTTTTTCTTTTCGTAACAAAAGAAGGAATGTTCCCCATGTTTATATATATATATATATATAATTTAATTCTGTCAGTCAGTCAAAGAGAGAGGACTTTTTAGGGCAGAGTTTTTTTTTCAGGTTAAGAATTCACTACGAGAAGAATAGAAATTTCGTGTTAACCACAAAATTCACACAGAAACACACACAGAGTTTGTCCTTTTTTTTACTTTGGTTATGGGCGTCGTACATATACATACTTGTATGTGTATATATAACAATTATTATATTATATTATAATATATTATATAATAAGAATAGCAATATATATATTGAGTATTGAAGAGAGAAGCATTACTTTTTAGTAGATAGGTAGGTTCATGTATGGAATGTCGATCCAAACTTTAAAACTTCAGCCCAAGCTATAACAAGAAGGTTGAGAATAATGAAATTTGTCATGAACGTTGTCATATATTTTTTATACATTAATAGATAGATAATATATGTATATAGATAATATATATATATAGATATATATGTGTGTAGTATATTTATATATATGGTAGTAGTAGTAATATTGTATATAGCGTGTATAAGAACAAATGAAGGGCATGTGCTATGTATATATAATATATATTTGTTAAAATTATGGTTGAAATAGTGTTGTAGTTTTGCTGTTTTAACATATTTTGTTGTTGATTATTGCCAGAATTAAAACTGGTTTCACCATACTATATATGTATATATTATATATATTTATGTGTTTTAAAGTATTATGTAATAGCTCATTCATATAAATTTTTTTCAATAATTGTATTTTTTTTTAAATCTTCTACGACGTAGTAACCACTTCCATGTCTGCTGTGCGTTGTCAGCACCACCAGTCGAAATCTCGAGTCGAGTCCTTTGAATCACTGTATATATATAGTGTATAGTCAAGTTTTTCGATATATTTATATATGTTTTTGTTAGTTTGATTTGTGTGTCATTAAACAAAGGTAATGAAAAAAGAAAATAATAGTTTTGTAATTTTGTCTGTCTACCGTTTGAAAGAAAATGTAACATGTATTATATTATAATAATTATTATTGTATCATTCAAAACTAAAAAGGGAAAAATGTTTTTTTTTTTTGGTGTGTATATATATATTTTTTATGTTTGGGTTCGTAACTTTTCACTGTAAATGCATTTTCATCAAGCAGTTCTATTATTCACATTGTATTAAATACATCCGTATACATTATATTTAAAGTTTTCCATTCATCCACATGCATAAGTAGTACGTGTTCACTAATAAATACTGCTGTTGTATATAGTTCAATTTTTAGGGTAAGATTTACTATTGTATTAGTATTCTTTATTATATTTCTATGTAGTGTATGTTGTTTATTTATTTATATATATATATAGATATATCTATAGATGTTTTTACATGTATTATGTTTATATATAGATCCACTAAAGTTTCATTCAAGAGATTCCAAGATAAATTAGATCAGATTCACAATAGTTTTTATTGCACAAAGTCACGAAACCCCAATCAATTTGCGTGTACGGTTTTTGTTTTTCTTTTAAATATTTTTGTTTGTATATATTGTATATTATATGAGCAACAAATTCTTATGTTTTATAGGTATTTTTTTCTGCAAGCCGTTGTTATGTTTTCAGTTCCATACATTATTTTCAAGAGAGGTACACAGGTCACACTATATAAATATATTGGTGGTATGGCACTGAAATGCTTGTCAACTTGATTATTTGTTTTGTTTTTTTTAGTGTTTTTCCCCCAAATACAATATCAACATGAGATTTTAGAGTGATACGAAGTTATACCTTGTGGTATACATATATATCTGTGTTTTAGGTCTGAAGTTTATATAGTAAATAGTAACTAATAAAAAGAACTAAAAATTAATGTAATAATTGTATTCATGTATAATATATATTCACTTGAAGGAAATTAGATAAGAACTACACTGCAGAAAAATTTCTAACTATTTATATTAAATGATGTTCTGGATAAACTGAAGAATAAAAAAGATGAGTAAGAGGTATTAAGAACAAATAATAGGAGTGATTCATGTACGAATAAATAGTTTGTTTTTTTTTTGTTGCTGTTGTTTCTTCATTTGACTCTTTTAATGTCTCCTCTTGTTGTTGTTGTAATTTTTGTTGTTTCCTTTGTTAATATTTCTGATGTTTCATATGTAAATTAGATTTGATGCATTTGCATATAGTAATAATATGTGGCACTATATAAAGTTTTTGTTTGCATTTTGTATGTTGTTTTCAAAATAAATTATGTACATAGACTACAAAGTATATATAGATACGTAGTATCCATGCTTTATAATTTCATGCTTGTCTCGGTCTTGTTGTGCATCTTTACTTTTCTGTGTTCCCAACAAGGTCACAGAAAATTCTTCAGTGTATGGTACATGAATATACATGAATACATTCGACGAATGTCCACTATATATATTATATATATATATATATATCGTGAGTCTCCATTTTGGTATTTTTAGGTATAAGTAAATATATATTTATATATTGCTTGAATTTGTGTGTGTGTGTGTGTAAAAGTACAACCTCAGCCACACAACAACAAAAGAAAAAGTACAGAATGAGAGAAATTGAGATGGGAAATGAAAATTTTGTGAGTCTTTTCATGCATTTTTTTAGTTCCATCATCATTAACAAATCAAAACTATGAGTGAGTGAGATATGTATATTATATAGAAACACTAAAGGGAGAAAATGAGAATGAGAAAGAAATGCAGAGGAAAAAACTCAATTTCAATTCTTTCGGATGAGTCCAGAGAATACGAGTCAGTTTTGTAACCATAATCATGATGGTAGTTGACGAAGTTTTTTTTAACGGTTCATAATCATAGTAATTTCCCACGAATTAGTTTTCTTTTTTCCTTCTGAACTACTTCAGCAAAAACTGCACCAGAAAAAAAAATGTCTCAAAGTATCTGATTTCCCAAAGTATCACATCATGAATTTCATTTACTTAAAAAAAAAATCTTCAATTCATTCATGATGTTTTTCATGCACCTCTGCAGAAAAATAATTTCCTGTGTTGGCCAACATTTGATTCTTTCTTTTCTTTTTTTGTTCACTTCCACAGCTCACTCCCAAAAAAAGAACAACAAAATATTCAGAAAATCCGCTCGCTACAACTACATAAGAACTTTTCTTGATGTATTTTCATGATAATTGATAGTTGTCAATATTGAGCACGAGGAGCACGGATCAAAAGTCATTCAAAATATTAACTGGTTTTTTTTTTGCAAAAAAGCAAACAAAAGTCACAAAATTAAATCAAAATACAAAATCAAAATGTCTTCTTCACAGCACCGTCACATTTTCCATTCGAAGTACTGTCTGTTCATGACAGTTTGTTTTTTTTTTCAACAGGCAATAAAATCCAAAAAAAAATTCAAAAATTTTCGTAATATCATCCTTTCCAATTTGAACAGCATTTTTGAGTAGGTGAAATTGGTTTTTTCTTCCTTATGATTGTAAACGAAGGAGTCATTGATAAATAAATAGGATAAATAAAAATGGGCAGGGGAAACTGAATATAATCATAATGATAAGTTGTTTCTGGCTGTTGGATTTATTGTTTTTTCTTGCATGAAATATGTTTGATGAAGTTCCATTAAACTTGTGAATGTGTCGATTTGTTGAGTGTAGAAACAATAAAGAAAAAAAATCCGATGAGCCTTTGGGAGGACAACGGAGTGGACGAAAATAAAAACTGTGATGGATGTTATTGTCACTTTGGTGTTTGTTGTTGTTGTTGGTAAAAATAAAAAGAACGAAAGAAAACGTGAACTAAAGTTCTTCATATCCTCATGATCTCTGTAGTGACTTGTGACCTGATGTTCAAGTTTTCCAATTCTTTCGATAAGGAAACAAAATGGATGGGTGTGATGTAGTACTAACAAGAGTACATGGTACATGTGAATGTTGGTCTGAATATATCTTTCTAGGTATTTTTTTTTGGGAGAATCCACAAAAAAAATATAACATTCTGCAGTGGTTGATATAGTTGTTGTTGAATGGAATTTTAATTGTAGCTGTAAGTAGTAGTTACTGTTGTTGTAGTGGTAATGGTGGTGATGGTGGTAACAGTAGTTGATTTTAAAAAGAATGTTGATGATTCAGTTCATCTCGGGAAAATCGACTTGGAATTCGACTGGTTGTCACCACCAGTATCAGCAGCATGGAGTTGGTGTTGTCGCCAGAGCATTCATAAAATTGTTCAGAAGTGTGCTTAGTATTATTGACTTTGGTTTTGATCGGCTTTTTGAGGCCATGATCTTGTGTATTGTTGTATTTGTTTTTTCTTGTTGTTGATGAAGAAAAAAGTTTGAGTGAGAATCAAGGGACGAAAACCTGAGGGGCAGAAGCGAGCACTGCGACTGTAGCGATGATGGTAAAAAGAGTGAAAATAATGAGACAAAGTCGGTCGACAACCTGAAAGATAGAAAAAGTAAAAGAAAAAATATATAATATTATATACACATTAGATGCTTTATTATTATTACAACATTCTATTTAATTTCTGTCTCATTCAAATTTTGTCATTTAAGTGTGAAGTGTCTATTTAAAACTATACATATGCACATATACAGCAGTAGCATAATACATTTTTTTCGGTAATCAGTTTTAAAGGTTACTGAAAAATTCTTACCATGGCGGCAAACTTCCACTCATTGGTCACTTCGGCTGCCTCATCATCCTTACGGATTTTATCTGTGATCACTCTTATTTCTTTGAGAATCAGGGATAACTCCCTATGAGCACCCAAACAGGGGTGATGGCTAACAGTCGATGCTATGGGATCTTCATGTGAACCGCCGATTCGCCAACCTAAGAAACACATAAAATGAAAAGACAAGTATGAATAGAGGATTAATTGAAGGATTTAAAAAAAGGAGTGTCCAACACAAAAACCTGAACATTAATGATACTGAAGTAATGTACGTACTTCATATTTAATATTATTTTGTGAACATGAATAATATGTATTTTATTTAATGTATCCGGGTTTTGTTAAAATATATGTGCATACCATGCTTCATTTTACCATTTAATTCATATTATGTATATTATATGTATGTATGTGTGATTGAATTTACAATTTACATATATAAATGAGCTAAAGGTAATACATACATAATACTATGTGCTAAATAATATAAAATAAACGTGTGTAGTGTGTATGGTATTTTTGGTACGTGAAATTATAAATTAATTTACCTGGCGTGCTATGCGGGGTGGTTCTAAGCGTTGCCGGCCGAAAGTCGTCGTCCATATCTAAATATTGTAATTATTATATTTTATATTACATTTGAAACATGTAATTATTGATAACGAGTTAGTTAAAAAACTTTAAGTAGTTTTTTTTGCAAAAAAAAGTATGGTATACTGTATACTGCTTCTCTCTCTCTCTCTTCCCTTTCTTTCTTTCCTTTTTTTTTTTTTACATAAAGTTCTGTTTTTTTGGCCAATTCTTTATCATTTCATGCGTCATATTATGAAGATTTTTTTCTTTTGCTTTTAACATGCACAAAAGGGAGGTACTACAAAACATTGCCTCTTTAGTTGTTTTTCTTTTACTGTACAATGTGCAACTTGTGTACAACTAGATGTTGAAAAGGACAGTTGGGAGTTTTATTTTCTTTTTCCGTTTGAGGCAATACTAGAAAAGAACGTTGTAAAAAGTGCAATATATTCTACTAACTAACCCGCGGCGAACCATCGTCTTCGTCTATTGAATTGATGAAATATAAAACAGTCAATGTTAGGAGCTCCACCGGTAAAATTGGATTTCCTACAGATTTATTGGACAGGCCGGAGAGATACAGTATTTATAAGCAGTTACAAACCATGTTTTGTGTTGGCGAAAGCACAACCGTTCTGAACAAGCTACATCTCTCGTGCTCCCATAAAAATACATACACATATGTACATAATATATATAGATATTATAGTATCAGAACGAGGGAGAAAGAGAAAAGAGGGCAGAGACTGATACATACGTGAATGAGCAAGAGCAAAACTGTGAGTTTTGTGTATGAAAAATAGGAGAAAAAAAAGAGGAAAGCACACACACGATAGAGAATCGAAAAAGAAAGAAAGAAAGAAAAAAACATGATGCTCACCGAGGACGTTCGCCAGCAGACTTTTGGAAGATCGTTCTTTCATTTCGAGCTCACGAATCTGATCCCGCATTTTGGCAGTAGCAGCCATAGCCTTCAAAGTGATTTTATCACCCGGACGACTCATCCTCAAAAACCATGGAAGCCATTGCAAGAATACCACTCGAATCTATATATGTAGAGACAGAAAAAAATGATTTATCAAGTCACTAGTCACCAAACCTGTCAAAATCCTACTTTACACTTGTTTAAAGAACACCAATATTTCAATTTCTCACTTTCTCTATAATATATACAATATATTATAATCTCTATGTGTCAAAAACCAGTCAAACAACAAGTATTTTTTTTTAATTTTTAGTTTTTGACTTTTGCTTTTTTATTCCTATATCCTATACGACTGTAATATTACTTTATATTATGACAATAAAATTACATTAAATTACTATAACGTATAATAACTTTTTTCTTTGTTTTGTTAATAAAACTTAATATGTACAGTAGCAGAATAATTAGTAGAAAAGATTCATCTATACCCTACATCACAAAGATAACGTAAACTGTAATATAAAATATAGAAGTTAGATAATCTGTCATTTCTTACCCATTGGGACATTTCATGAGTGTCGGCCGACCGATGATGATAATTCAAGATTAAAATCGTTGAGACCACCGAGGAGGCTACCATGAACATGATACAATTGAAGTATGTACCTAAATATTCCAGCAACATACAATAAATCATTTTTTATCTCCTATTTCAAAACTTTATTCCACTTTTGTTTTTGAAACAAATAGTACTAAAATTTTACACGAAATAATAATCATAATAATAACAATTATTATTACAATCGATTCACAAAAAAAAAATAATCACAAAGACTGTAATAATTTAAGGCAATATAGCAAATAAAAAAAGTAGAATAGATATATATATATACAAATAAGTTTCATTTATGGTACACAGTTACAGACGTTCTTGAGTATTATATACACATAGATTAACTGTCATCTAATAATAAGGTATTATTAAACTACTCATAATCTACGACTAGTGTAGAACGTTGTATTATACAACTTGTAGATATTCATACTAATGACAAAAAAAAAAGAAAAAAGAAAACTTACAAGTTGTAATACATAGCAAATTTTTCAATGCCCTTGTGATAGATGCAAAAAAGTGCATGCACTAGATTATTATTTTCATTTTAAATTTCTACACTAAATAAACTACATTAAATTTTATTCAGGCAATTCTCAATCCAAG